>VXAK01019092.1:907-19807 GCA_013399435.1 Arenaria interpres
CATTGCCATATAAATACTATATGGAATATGTACAGCTTATTTATGTATAATCTAATATGTTAAATTATATACTAAGATTTATACTTCCAGTAAGGGGTTTTTTCCTATTAACAAATTTAATGAATTACTAGCAAAGTGGTTGTGTTTTGCCATCTACTAGCATACAGAAAGAAGCATGACAGGCTAGAATTGTGTGTTGAGCATGCGACTTTTGCTTTCAGTTACAGTGCTCTACCAGATCAACAGAAAGGGAAAGGTCTGTATTTTATGATAAAAAGTAAGCACCGTCACCATTTAACTGCGATGATTTCCCTGCCAAGTTATTTTAAAGAGCCTCATTCATGTGCAAAAATCAGTGAGTTTTGTAATGATAAATATATTTCTTCCACCAAAAAAAATACATGCTTTTTCATGAAATCTGTAACAATATTTTGCAGCCCAAGCATATTAAAACAACATTAATGTTTTCAACCTGCATGACATTAAAAAAAAGGAGTTGGTTGCAAAGATGTGAGTGTCCTTTGAACTGTTTACACTCATGCATCCCAGCGGGACTGTTACATGTTGAAGGATGAAATATAAATGAAACAGGAAGCTGTTTTAAATTGGTATTGGATGTTGCCTCAAAACTTTTCCTAATCTGTTTGCTAAAGAACTACAGCTTTCACAACAGCACAGTTCAGCACAGTAGTAAATACTGTCTGTCTCTTCCTGCATGTATGGGTGCAAATGCATGTAGACATCCAAATACCATGTTGGTAGAACAAAAAATCCACTACTAACAACAATAAACATATATAGCTTAGTATTATTTACTACATTTGCCTTTGTGCAAGGTGCAGGAGCACTTGGAATATCAGTATAGTTGAAAAACACCCTGGAACCTATTGCATTTCCATTTTTATCCTGGCAATTTTTTGAAGACAGGAGAAGGAAGCAATCCTTGTGGTGACCAGCAGGTTCTATAGATTTACCTGGTTTAGATTAATGTGGAATGGTTCAAGCATTTTTAACTATTCAGTGAAGACATCTCTTTTTTGATATTTACATTAAATTATATGGGTATTCTTCACTTTAATAACAAGAAATAACATCCAATAATAAGATGATTAAGAGCATCTAATAATATGTAGCATTTAATAATAACATTAATATCTAATAACAGAATAAAATATAAATCTAAGTTTAAATAACAAAAAATAATATCTAACACTTAAGTTAATGTCTTAAAATGAATTTGGAAAAGGAGTTAATGAAACAGTGCTAACAATTTCAGCTGTTGAGATACCAAACTAATTCAATGTGAATACAAAACTATGTCAAAAGAATCTCCCCACCTAGATCAGCAAGAAAACTGGCCTCTGCTACAAAATTGTATGCAATTTTGATCATTATCTTGTTACTTCCGAAAATACAGGTACAAAGTGTTACCAATTAGTATCCCTGAGAATTTTTAATTTTCCTAGAGGTTCTATTTATTTCAAATCTAGTAAGTCGCAACCATGCCTTCCTATAACTTTCACATCTCCTCAAAGCGACTGAAGTATAAATGTCTGGGAAGAGAAACAAAATTCTTAGGTAGCTAAAACTAGAGATACGAGCACTGAGTTTAGAATTAGCAGCAGAACAAGAATTAGAACAGTACTGGGACATCTGAATCGGTGTGGAATCCATGCAGATTTTACCAATGGTCTCAGCTTCTTCATGTGTAATAAGGAATTATCTCTCCCATTTACCTCAAACTGTGACAGAATTAATCACATGATTAAAGGAGATCTGTGAATTGCTTTGTACATGTAAGTCCTAAGGATCTTTAAACAAGAAATTGGGAGGTTGGACTTCTTTAAGGTTTGCATTTTTGTTTTTCTGAATTCATACCTAAAAAAACTTTTTTAGGTTTTAAATTGGGATCACCTCAAGCCCAGACACTTTAATATACCTTTTTAACATGACATACCTAGAAATGCCCAAAATTAAACCCGATTTCTCAATGGTATTCCAATTTGATTACATTTTGTTCAGGATCTACCCTTACAGTTTTGCTCAGATTAAAAAAAGGACAGGCTTCTTTTCAGTTGGATAACTGAAATACAGTGGGTACAGTCCTAAGCAATAGAATTACCAAACGTAAATTGGTTGTTAAGTAATTTCTGTTGTTAAGTAACAGAAAGTGAGCTCAAGTTTCAGCTCTATTTTGGCCTCACACCTAAATTCTCAACTTACCCACATCCAAGTACAGCTTTGTTGATTGCAAATAGACAGGCCAGATATGCTTGTCTCTTACCCCACACCCTCTTACAATAAAAAAAGTTCCATTTAATGGAACAACAGACACTAAAGACATGCAGAACAAGAAAAGGGCCATGTACAGAGAAACAGGGAGTGTAAGATTTTCATTATGAAGAAATACAACACAAAACAGTCTTAGGAAATTCCATTATTCTTCTAGAATTCTACAGTTTATAACAATCTGGTCTAATGGATCAGAAGGATGAAGTTCTCCAAACTTTACATAAAAACAAATAATCTTATAATTTGAAGAGTAGAAAAGGGAAAGTGCCTCCTACAGAATTCACTGGTTCAGGTAAGGAGACTGTTGTGTCTTAACGTTTGTGCAACAAAGCCAGTAAATAATTTTCTCTACATTCTTTCATAATTGTCAAATAAGAAATTCCTGATCATGTAATATTTCTGCCACTTAAAATCTAAGCAACAGTGATACTTTTTGCATTAACATAATTGCTATGCAGTGTACTACATGTGACTCATTTTAATGCTATATCGATACGTCTGACCTCATAATAAATATTATGGTCCCTGGTCTTTAAATGTTGAACAGTGGTGCTTGGGTCAATGGCATATTAGTCAGAGTCAACTACTTTCATGAATTGTTTATTAATTACCTTTGCTGTTTTGCACATTATACTGGTTCTCAAAGAAATAACAATAGTGCTTTTTTCCACAAGAGAGAAGAATAACATGCAATTGCTGAGTCAAAGCAGAGGTAAATCCATATTGTTTCAATTGCAGGGATGCTGGTAGAAGCCTTCTTAAATATTACTTAATATTTGGATTAACATACTGCTCTGTTTTGAATTATCTCCCCCAAAATATATTTTGGCTAAGATACAATGCCAAGAATGTTTTGCAGTGAGACAGCTGTAGAGCTGACACAAAAATAAGCAGGTTGAGCTCAACATCTTTCACTTCAGAACTTTTCAATGGGAGAAGAGCTCTCTACAGTAGCTAGTCCTCTGTGCGTATCTGTGTGTATCTTCAAAACTTGCATTACTGAAAGATAAACTCCTGCTTACAAGTATGCAGCCTAAAGCGTAGTAGCATTTGCTGACACTGAAGATTACCTGATAATCATAACTATGTATCATAAAAACAGAAAAAAATTACAGGCTGTTCTCGCATATCAGAAAGACCACATTCTCCACTGCAACTTATCTAAAGCAGTATAATTCTCTGGGTAGAGTGAGGTTATGGTGGACGAAAATTCTACAGACTGAAGACTCAGAACTACTAACCTAAAACTAAAAGGTTACCAAGGAAAACTACTTTAAATACTCAGGACTTCTAAGTTTAGTCTTCTTAAGGAAACAACACAAAGAATGTGTTAAAATTAACTATTTGGGAGTCAGGAAGCATCAAAATTAAAGCTAGCCAGGCAACATTAAATATGGTGTGGTGTATTTCATAGAATCATAGAATCATTCAGGTTGGAAAAGACCTTTAAGATCAAGTTCGAAGAAAAACCTAACACTGTTAGTTCCAACACTAAACTATGTCCCTAAGTGCTATGTCTGCACATCACCTTCAGGTATGGTGACTCAACCACTTCCCTGGGCAGCCTGTTCCAATGATTGACAACCCTGTCAGTGTAAAAATTTTTCCAAATATCTAATCTAAACCTCCCCTGGTGCAACCTGAGGCCATTTCCTCTTGTTCTATTGTTTGTTGCTGGGGTCAAGAGACCCATACCCGCCTTGTTACAGCCTCTTTTTAGGTGGTTGTAGAGAGTGATAAAGTCTCCTGTCACCCTCCTTTTCTCCATGTTAAACAGTTTCCTCAGCTGCTTCTCATCAGATTTGTTCTCCAGACCCCTCACCAGGTTCGTTGCCCCTCTCTGGACATACTCCAGCACCACAATGTCTTTCCTGTAGTGAGGGGCCCAAAACTGGACACAGTATTTGAGATGGGGCCTCAGTAGTGCCGAGTACAGGGGGATGATCACTTCCCTAGTCCTGCTGGCCACACTGTTCCTGACACAGGCCAGGATGCTCTTGGCCTTCTTGGCCACCTGGGCACACTGCTGGTTCATGTTCAGTCGACAGTCGACCAACACCTCCAGGTCCTTTTCTGTCAGGCAGCTCTCCAGCCACTCTTCCCCAAGCCTGCAGTGCTGCATGGGGTTGTTGTGACCCAAGTGGAGCACCTTGGCCTTGTTGAACCTCATACCATTGCCCTCAGCCTGTCCAGGTCCCTTTGTAGAGCCTTCCTGCTCTCAGGCACACCAACCCTCCTTCCCAACTTGGTGTCATCTGCAACCTTACTGAGGGTGCAGTTGGTCCCCTCATTCAGATCACTGATAAAGATATTAAACAGAACTGGCCCCAGTACTGAACCCTGGGGATTTAACGCCATTTACCACAACTCTTTGGGCCCAGCCATCCATCCAGTTTCCATTTACTTTATTCTACCGTCCTAACATGCTTTTTTGTTAAAATCCAGAGTAGAACACATGCTTCATCTTAAGCATTTTATATTTTCCCAAACTGCTACAAGCAAATTGTTTTTAATACCTTCATAACCCTCTTCATCATTACCAATAGACAATACTTTTTCCTTAAAGGTAGAATTATTAATATGTTTAATCCAAATTCAGCTGTTTTTTCACTGTTTACTCACAGTGCAGGACACAAGACAGTTAATGACAAATCAGTTTCAGATTGAGGTAACCTAACTGAATGCCTGAAAATTTTCATTGTCATTGTTTGTTGTTATATTTACTGTATAAAGTTTTATATTGAAACTGTGCTATTTTCACATTTGAGTGGAATATACCTGTTTGCCTCCCACTATTACCACAATGCTTCCATCAGCACTTCATATTTCAACATGGTAATCAGAAAAACATGGCTATTCATCAGTGCCCATTCAGTACTGTAGTAAACTATTCATTATTTTAGAGGAATATTGTGCTACAGTATTAAAAGTATGATTATGATATTGTCTGGTATGCAGTGATAGAAATATAAGCATTTTATCATTATTGATCCATTTAGGAGGAGTCAAGGTTTCCCCTGCAATTGGTATATTAAATTCCTTCTTTTTATTATTTAACTATGCAATTTTAAAATGGATTAAAAAGGTATAATTTATTATATAATTTTAGAAATATAAGAAACATAGCTCATAGGATGTGCACAACAGGTAGCTACTTGGCTAAACAGTCTCAGAATGTCCTATCGCATTCTTCCTCAGACTTGGATAAGTGCATTTTTCCTGCACTGAAAAATTATAAGTAAAAGATCCACCAATACTGCTGAAGCAGGAATCCCTTCCTGTTTATCTGTGAGAACTGCAATTTCTCAAGGGTTTCTGATGATCTCCAGTTTACTCATCATTTCATTTTACTACACAACTAAGTTAACACCATAGTAACATAGAATAACATGATCAGGTGTGCATAAGCAACTTATGTAACACAATAATGACCTCCCGAGAATATGAGTAACTTTAGCATATACATTTTTGGCACCATTTTTAGGCAAAACAGTTAGTGGATAATATACAATTAAATATGTTTACAGGAAGATTTTGGTGTCAAGAAAAGGGTCAAGATTAATTTTGGACAATGGTCCTTTTTCTCATAAGTGGCACCATAACCTATACAACAAGCTTAGCTTTCTATGGGAACTATTTTGAAAATAATGTAAGGGTCTGGGACAGAAACACTCATCTAACAAGACTCAAATAATTTTGACTCATTCTTCTAATATTGCAAGTTAACGGAATATTTATGTTCAGACTTTCACCAAAACAGTTCACTTTGACAGGTATTTCCAGTCAAGTGTAAGTTTAAGAATATGTAAACTAGCCCAAACCAGGCCATTTAAAAACTCCTGTGAAAAATTACAGTGGTCACTACCATTTTGTGAGAATTTATTATTCTACTAAAATATAAGAAATATTTTACAGTTGTTGAGTTATACTTCCATTCAATCAGATTACATGCATTCAATGATTTTTAGAAACAATTACGGACAAATGGAATGTAGAATGAAAATGCATATTCTAACTATGACTACTATAATGTTTTTCAGAAACTAAATTGGAAGTATCTTACTGTATCCTGACTTTTTTTTTTAAGCCAGGAAACAAGACACATCAGACAGAGTGAAGAAAGAAAATCTATTCCACTAGCAACACACTATCCAATCACAGCACATCTGCCTTTCTTCTGTGATGACAAGGATGCACAGATGTTTTTTAATATCCATAAACCAATATGCTAACTATAAAAACAAAGGAACACATACAATATACTGCCAGTAATTCTATTAATCTAAGATAAAAACAAAGATGAAAACAGAATTAATCAGTTTCTTCAAACAAACTTCTTTCTACTTATAAATCAGAGTACTAAAGAGAAATAAATACATATGTATCCTAGTGATCTAACACCCATCCCAAGCTAGCCCCATCTTGTGTCACTGCCTAAGTCATGCAAATTACACCAGAACTGCCAGTTGACTAAGATTAATGACACTGCGCCAGCTTCTTTGTTTCTCTCTGCGGCCGTTTAGTGTGAAATACTATCCAAAAACATTATCTATCCTCTATTAATCCCACAAATTTGTTCACACCATGCACATTGTTTAGGGCAATTTACAACAGGAACATACTGAGCACAATTGCATTTAATTACTTGGGTTCTAATTACATTCATTAAAGGCTAATAAAATAAATGAAACAGCTTTAAAAGCTTCTGCAAAACACATGGGTCTTGTCTCCCTCGTGAAGCATACTGTAGAGGTTTGATGTGAAACATAGATTTCAACATATATGTCTGCCTATTATGTATCTGTAATGTGCACAAAGACATTAAGTGCGTATTTATTTATTTATTTTTATTTATATATAAACCATATGCACATCAACTCTGAATGATCCTGAATACTGCTGATATTTACTTATATTACTAGTCATGAAGATGCCAGGCACCCCAAACTACTTTTTAATGTGGTATGTTGAGACGGAGGAATATCAGTTTTAACATTCCAATCCAGTTCTTCTAACTGTTTCCACCTGTACTACAGAGTTATTCTCTCGTTTTCTCTCATCTTATATCTGCATTATAGAAGATATAAACTGACATCAGAAAGAAAGACAGCAAGAAAGAGAAGAAGAAAAGAGCAGGGAAAACCACATTACTTTATTTGGTATATATTCTTAAAATATTTTGTTAAGGCTCATTTCTGACATTCATCTGAGGATCTGAATTTTTTCTTAGTAGCTATTTACATTAAAAAACACATTCTGCACACTAGGCAGTCTAAATAAATCCCCCATGGTGGTTAAAAATGCAGCTTGTTAATAACACAATTTCCTAATTCTTACATTTCTATGCTATTTCCATTGTGCTTAGAATGCAGTTTATGGCAAAAGACAGAGCCTGGAACATGCTGTTGACAACTGTGCCAGGGAGAATTCAGCACTGGATATTTAGAAAAAAGTGCTTATGGTGAGCTCCTTTCATTACAACTGTTCATTGTTCTTGGATTTACAAGAAGAAGATCTTAGTGAAAGAAACAAAGTTCTAGTTAATTATCCTGCAAATCTTATAATATATACATATGTGGTCTTAGCTGAAGATCCAATTTGGTGCACTTGGAAATTTAAAATTCGTAAGTATTGTGCATCACAAATATAATGGTAATCAAACATGTCTGCCAACAGTTAAAAAGTACATAAACTTACACATAATATTGTTTTATGAAGAAATGCAAATGCAAAAAAATCAGCCTTGAGGATTAACCTCCAAGTATTGTAGAATTTTAATCATTGTTTTTAAGCACCATGAAACACTATAAGATTTTGTGCATATTCCATGAAGTAAATCAGGTCCATCCAATGTATCTTCCTATTATAATTTAATAAACATTCTCTGGCTGACAATTTGTTACTTTAAAAATATGTTAACAATTTCTGGGTTTTTAGTCAATTACTGACAAAACAATTATATTTTACCTTAAAATAAAATACAATAAAAAACAGTTTTTCTCTTTGGAATATGTTATACAAGAAGCATGCTGTGCTGGTACAGCACTTCAGGCAGTTTAACTGAGAGTAATAAAATAACCATGGCCATATATACCATTTTAGAAAGTTCACCTTAAAATTATACAACTTTGCCACGTACATGTCTTAAACTGTTTCTTATTATGAACACAGGATCAATTTCTTTTGCAAACTATTAAAAGGGCAGACATTTTTAAAAAATCGTATGAATCCCTCATTCAGATATATAAACCCCTCATTCGTGAATCAACATTTGCTTTGGAGAAGGGAGGAGGGGCACCCATCCTGCACAACAAAGCAGCAGCTCAATACAGCTGCCATCTGGCTTCCTCCTGCAGTTCACTTCCCATAGCAAACAAGATCCATAGTTTAAGGAGTGTTGGGGAAGGGAGAAGGGCTGCAGTTTTAACCTTACAGCTTTATGATGGGGCATTTTTCCACTCTATAAAAACCCCTCTTAATATAGGAGAAGGGAAGGCTCAGGAAATTGTTAGTAGGATAGAAAGCCTTTCACTTCTATGTTTCTGGTTCAGATCCACATCAACTCAGTGGTAACCAAATATAACTACCACCTAAAGGACTTTTTAATGAAATGGGTTAGCTGATCTCAGTACAATACCTGGTGAGCAAGCATCCCTGTCACTAAAAGCAACACCCAATATGATAAACTGTTTCCTCCTCACTGCTTCTCACCAGTAGTAGCTGAAAACATTTCAAACACTAAAGCATGAACCAAGCTATTTTAACTACAAGAGAAGAAAGACTGCTAAAAGCATGACAGTCTGCGAGGGGTCTACTGTTTCTGCTTAAGTTCATAAAAGCTCAAATTTGTTAACTTTCAGGTTATGTTCTGACACCTATTGTCCTTACTTTTCCTTGGGTACTAGTGATGGAAATCTGAGCAGAAAAGAATCTAACAGTTTAGCTTTGCATTTATACTGGAGCAGCTAAGGACTCAAACTGACAGACGTGAATTCTCTATTTTTCTTGTTATCTAAGTAATAGTGTGGATTCACCATTTTGCTACATTTACAAAATAGTAATAGACCCAAAGATTCAGGCTGTGCATGTACTCTGATGGTTCTATTGACTAAAGATGACTGTAACATAAATATATGCTGAAGCAATGATAAAGGTGCTAGTTTAAGCAGTAATATAAAACCTAGCAGTTTACTTGTTGCAAACAGTAAGGATCCAAGTCCTTTCCCATGAAATTATCATTAATATCAATGGGAGCCCTAAAAGGTTTCATTGAAATCAATGGAGTTTTCCCATTCTTTCAGCAGGATCTGGCTTTATACACATTAATATTGAGGTATTCAGCCTAGTATACAGAGAGTGCACAGCATGATGAAATGAAAGACAATTTTTTCCATATCTGAAAGAAGCATTCAGTTTATAGTCAAAGAAAAATAAACCTAAAATTCAAAGATTCATATTGCTGGAAAGGTCAAATGCTGTTCTGGTACCATACAACTGAATGGATAATATCCATTAAGACCGATCAGTGAAAAACACCAACAAAATGAATAAATACAACCCAAAAGCTAATGACCTCAATCCCTAGCAGCCCCTTGACCCTTATTACTACAGCTGCTGGTGTAGGAAAGGATTAAAGGGGGCTAGAAATCATTGGGTTAACATACAAGGGCTCAGAAATTTGACCTTGGTTACTTACAACATATATCCCCTACTAAAAATGAGTATATGAGGAGAATTAGAAACAGAGCTAGCAAAGGTCAGCTTGAGTGCAGATAAACTAAGAAAAAGGAGGCTTGAAAGGCAAAAAGGTTTTATTTCTGCCACAGCACTTTGTTGTATCCAAGATGGTCTAAGGACAGAAGCAGGATTAGAGCAGCTGGCATTGTTGAACATGCTAGATAAACTTTTGGGCACACAAACCCTTCTTCATGTCTTAAACAGCAGCTTTCAAAGCTAAATAAAAGAACAACTACTCGCCATTAGATATGCACCACCAGGTCCATATGTCATAAGACATATGAATAACATCCTCATCACCATGTCCAGAAAACTGGACTTCCTCACTAATTGCAATCATAAATTCAATAATCATGACTCTTCTGTAAAACTCCTCTGAAATACTCCTATGCTAAGATGCTTTCCTAGGTATTAAGGTCAACATCAAAGATGGTAATCTACAAAACAAAATGCAGAG
The DNA here is from genome assembly GCA_013399435.1 of Arenaria interpres. Classification (NCBI taxonomy): domain Eukaryota; kingdom Metazoa; phylum Chordata; class Aves; order Charadriiformes; family Scolopacidae; genus Arenaria; species Arenaria interpres. The sequence goes on from VXAK01019092.1 coordinate 11,394, forward strand.
AAAACCACACGCTAACAAACTTAACTCCATAAATGTGCAACAATCTGAAACATACACACACAAATCAGGCATCCTCAGATGCCATCCCATTCATTCTGAAGAAAAATCTTGCGATACCATCCTAAAAACCATCAACTACCCAAATAAGACTTTTAGTCAAAAAGTACACTTCTATAAAAAGATCATGTTCATTTGAAAGATACCTGAGCATTACAGAGGGAATTACAGCTGTCAGATAATACTGTACTCAGTACTTAAAGAGAAAATCATTAACCAATTATAAGCAATGCTAGAATTAGATGCCACTTTGAACATGCCTGCCAAGAACCACCTTGGCCTTCTAACAGTCTCTAGTCTCAGAAAACCCACCATCGGAAACAGTCCAAAGACACTGAATGGATTAATACCATATTTGAGCAAGAAACGTAAAATCTGACAACATATCTCTATTATTACTGTAGTGAATAATCTCTCAACAGAATCACCACTATCTTTCAATTCTACAACTGCGCCTTCAGGAATATAATACAGTTTATCCCAGTAACTTGCCATCACAACAGTTATGATCTATGTAAAACTTAGAAAAACCCATATACTGGAGTGAGCTGACACAGTCTATAAAGGAAAAAAATACCCATCTGTGAACACCTCCCACTAGTCACTGTGTTTCTGATCTCTCATTCCTTCCTCTCTGATTGCTCATACATTATGTCCTTATGCTTAGGTAAAACCTACAAACATATTTGAAATTTTGATAAGCAAAACTCGTAGCTCTACTGGATGCCAAAAATCATGGATACAAGAGAGTGGTTTTATAGCACATTTTAATCTCCTTTCCTTTTCTCCCAGCTGAACCCGTGTTTCACATGCAACAAACAACGTCTTTTTTCCCTAGTGTAAGTATCATTGTCTTTCTCTCCTGTTCCCCCCCGGCCCCATATCATCCCATCTCTTCCACAAGTACCAACTGCGTTTCTTTTGAAGATGATTGAATTGATGTATGTCTGCTATCTCTGAGCAACTGTCCTCAACTTTTATTTTGCTGTTGTTTCTACTTTGCACATGGAAGAGAGGCTCATGTGCCCACAAGCCTAACTTTTCCAAATATTCCAACTAGTCTAATAAAAGATACTACTTCTATCTGCAGACCTCTTCCTGTATTTCTTCAAAGTCACGCCTGTTGACAACCAAACTAAAAATGCGAGACAATTAAAAGGCAAATTATGGTATAATAAAACTTTGGGTTCATTCTACTTTCAGAATTCTGAAACTTAAGGAGCAATTTTATATATTTTAAAAGTTTTTTTAATCATAACCAGTAAGCTTTTAAATGGTAATCCTGTAGCTCTGAATCTGAATAACTAACAACTTTTTTCTTAAAAAAAAAAAAAGGTTGTTTTTGCCAAATATATATTCAATGAATAGAAATGAAGAAAAAAATTAGTCTCTGAAGAGGACTCCAGGATTCACGTACAACAGAGGACTCTGGATTGGGACAAGCATGGGAAGAAGATCTGAGGTGTATATTCTTTTTTCATGAAGAGTTTCTTGCACAAAGCAAGCCAAATACGACAAAAGAAGTAAATTTTTATCCATCAGTGGATCTAAGCACTTACAATAAAATGAGAAAGGGGTAAGAACAGCTAGTTCATCAAACAACAGGGATCAGATTTCATGGAGGGCCAGTGAAGAACCATGCAGTAGGAAAAGAAAATAACAGGTTTGAATAGCTCTCTATGCTACTTATTTAGATTGGGAAAATGTTTAGATTGTATGCAATTGTTTGTTGGATTTACAAAATACTGTTGAGTGGCATTTATCTGCTGAAATAGAAAATGACTAAACCAAAAGAATGCACATGTAGAAATTAAGAGGCCAAGGTTAAGAAATTTCTCTGGCCAAGAAATTAAGGCCAGAGCTGAAAGAGTCCGGTCTCAAAGTAACTTAGGTCACCACGGGTGCTTGTTTTGGCTGGGATAGAGATAGTTTTCTTCAAAGCAGCTAGTATGGGGCTATGTTTTAGATTTGTGTTGAAAACAGTGTTGATAATACACGGATGTTTTATTTACTGCTGAGCAGCGCATACATAGAGTCAAAGCCTTTTCTGCTTCTCACAGCACCCCAACAGTGAGCAGCCTAGGGCTGCACAAGAAGCTGGGAAGGGACACAGCTGGGACAGCTGACCCCAACTGACCAAAGGGATATACCATATAACATCATGCTCAGCATATAAAGCTGGAGGAAGAAGGAACAGGGGGGACATTTGCAGTAATGGTATTTGTCTTCTGAAGTAACCGTTATGTCTGATGGAGCTCTCCTTTCCTAGAGACGGCTGAACACCTGCCTGCCAATGCGAAGTAGTGAATTAAATCCTTGTGGCTTTTGCTTTACTTAGTATACTGTTTTTCTATTAACCCATGAGTTTTTCCTCACTTTTACTCTTTGATTCTCTCCCCCATCCCACCGCAGGGAGAATGAACAAGCAGTTGTGTAGTGCTTAGCTGCTGGCTGGGGTTAAATCACACCACCACATCGTATACATTCTTACATAAATTTATGAAACTTTGTAGGGGAAACTATCTAGGTTCTTTGTCTCTGTTGCATCTATTCATAAGGCAGCTCCAATATCTCATTCATTTTACGGGAAGAAACTTAGTTTTTCAGTTCACATTTAATAATGGCTCAGTTTATGGACATTTGTTCTTTTGACAACTGTCATTTACTTTATACAGGTCTTTTCCCTGCCTTGTGGTTTATCGCCCATTCATTTTTTCATAGGTAACTATTGTACCACGTCCCAGTCTTCGTTTTACTAGACTAAGCAAGCTAAGCTCTTAAATTTCCTTGAGGCTTTACCTTACACTGTTCAACTCATCTTTATGGAAAGCAATTAACCAGAAATGCACCGCCGTATTCCAGGTGATGTTCACATACCAAACACTTGTACAATGGAATTAATACTTACCTGTCTTTACTATAAATACATCAGATCCACAAGACTCTCCAGCTCTTTATATGTTTACAGTCAAAAAAACATAGTTTATAGCAGAAATTCTTGTTATTTTCACCACATATTACACATTTTGATCCCATTTTGTATTACTACATGCTTCAAGGTCACCAGCAGTAAGGTATTTTTGCATGAAAGCTTACCTCTTCCACTTCGGTTTTAGCAAATATTTTTTGTGCCCCTGTAATTAATGAAAATATTAAATAAGATAGCCCCCTGAAACATTATTTGAAGAACATTACTCCTCCATCTAATATTTTCCATTTTAATAACATCTACGATCTCTTTAGCCATTTTTTAATCCTAATTGATAAATGCCTTCATTGATTCTATGATTCTACAATTCATTACCTAACAAACTACGTTTCAGAACAACATCATAACCTATAAATTTAGTGACAATATGCTAAAAAAAATGTTAGCCAGCACAAATGTGTAACTGGATTCTGACATTAACATTTGTTCTCCACTCTGTATCTGGGAAGTTAATCTCCCATGGTTACACAAGTCCTAGTAGGGTTTCTCTCTCTAATAATATTTCAGGAATCTGAATGTATCTAATATATCCAAATATGTATTAGACCCCTGGGTGCTCTTCCAGTAGGATCTGTTTAACAGCTTTTCCAGAAGTGAAGCAGCATTTGCATCTCTAAAAGACAAAGGTAGGTACATTCCGGTTTTAAAGCATAGCATAGTGATAATACAATGCTTTTCAAAAATTTAACCAAAAGATGTACATCTTCTTGGCTTTGGAAGACAAAAAGTAGGTATTCCTCTGAACTAGAATACATTTGCAGGAAAACAAATGCATACTGTGGTAAATGTTGCCTTAGTATTAATATGTACTAATGCACAATCCATTGTAAAGGACATAAAAAAACACAAAATACACTTCTAAATTGCCTGTAAGTAGGGTAAAGAGCAATATACATCCTCTTTTCCACAAAGGAAAACAGAGCAGAATCTTCAAGAGCAAATATAATCAATTTTTCTAATTCCAGTAAGAATCTAACTTGGTAAACGGCCTAAAAGATTTATAGCTACAAATATTTTTTTAAAGAAATAAATAATAACAAAAGTAGGAATAAAATATTACACTGCCGTATCAGTAACACAATGTACACTGAAAGTCAGATAACTTGAAAGCTTAAGTATCAAGTTTAAAAGCCCTACCAGGTAGCTTTTGGATCACTGGCTTTTTGGACCAAATCCCATAGATGTTTTTGGATCAATTCCCATGGGCTTTTAGAATAAAGTCAGAGCCTCCACACTTAATCATATAGAACAGTGGCACAGGTCTCATTTTTTCAGTTTGTATGAATTCCACAGTGAGGGCACAAAAATGAAGAGCTAACTAGCTGTTGTTGGATGAATTGGTATTGAAATATACTAAAATGCATGATTACCCATTTTTCTGTTGATTAAACAAAAAGCTTTAAGGAAAGAAAGAAGTACACAGACGTTTCTTCCATGGCTTATTTTTGTTTCTATTGATGCATGGTCAAAAAGTGTGACAATAGGTGAAAAATTATATATTTTCTCCTCATCCAGGACATGGAGCCAGGAAAGTTCCCTGCCATTCCCAAGCTGTTTCACTATTTAACAGTCTTGTAGCTTTGTACCAATTTCAAGCAAGTTGAAAGTTTAACCCTTTGGATCTTATGTGGCACTAAAATGCACTCAATAAGAATTTGGTTTAGAGTCATCACAATAACACAATCTCTAAAAGACAGCTGCATCCCCCATCCATACCCCAAAATGGTACCGGAATAACCCTCCCCACTACTGACTTGTAAATCTTTTATTAAATGGAGCGTAATACGCTGCTTGTCCTTAATGGGCTAGAAAATACATTAATAGTATATACATTTTGCAGTGCTGAAGTTATAAAATATAGCATTACTGTACTTAGTAATGGTGAATACTCTTTTTATAAGCAGCACGCAAACACATTACTTTGAAGCTGGTTTACAGATACCCCTATCTGTTAAGACGTGGCTTGGCTGCAAATCCACTAATCTAAACCAGACTATATCATACCTGTGATGTCCGACAAGCACTAATTGATAAGATTTCCCAATTATAAACTTCATTCTTATGAATGCAGTAAATAAAGACATGGAAGTGGATGAGATCTCATTTTGGATAAGAATCTAGTCCTTGTTAAAATGTTATTACTTCAGAGCTGGTTATATATCATCATTGATATAACAATAACAGATGTCTTATTTGTGCATTCCTTTTCTGCCTGCCTTTCAGCTATGATTTTACAACTTGTAAAGGATTGGAAAAAATTGCTAAAGGATTTACAAGAGACTTCTGCAGTATTATTTAGAAGACAAGTGTAATATTGTTTTTACAAACTCATCAACTAACATAACTCTCATTTGAAGGACTATATTCTGTTTTACTTTCCTAGTCTGTGAAATTATTGATTTGGGGCTAAATTTATCAGTAGAGATTACTACACGTGATAACGGTGATAGACAAGTGGTAGTGCTAACCATGAGAATGCTGCCTAAGAACACTTCCACTTACAAATAAATGCACATAAGCTACAGCATTATATTCTCCCAAGGTTTGTATGAATCATGGTTTGATTAGTGATTCTATAAATAGTTTAAATTAGTAGGGATTGATTTGAAGCAGTTCCTTTTTCATTGTCCTGTCCTTCACTTCAATAAACAGGAAGATTATAATTACTACTTAAAACATCCTTAACCAATGATCTTTTCTGTGGCATTTCAGTGTCAAGAACAATGATTGGAATGGGATTAAACAACTAACCAAAAATATGCTAAAATTTTGGATTTGAATTTTTTTGGTAAAAAAAATGTGTGTCTTTTTCCCAGTGTGCTAGCATTTTTCCCCTCCTAATATTTTTTGGTTTTGAAATACAAACTCCATTAGACTAACTTGAACAGTTACACCGCTGTATATGGAAACTGCGGTAAAAAAGAACTCATTTTTGCACTTTTTTTCCCATAAAACCTTAAACTAACTTAAGTTTTGGCAAGGACGATAATGTTAGGACTCAGGCAAGCATTGACTCTTCAAAGTTATTCATAGAAAAGCTTTGTGGCATGTAAAATACACATCATGCACACCTGTAAATTAATACAATAAATATTCTAATTATCAGCCTGAATTGTTGCTAGAACTAGGTAATAGTTCTTCAGTTCCTGAAATAAGCAGTCTGAAACAGCTAAACAAAATCCTGAATTGACGAAATGAATCACGAATTTTACAAATAGTCATTCCAGGAATTTTAACCTTTGCCACAAATACTTACCATTATCTTAATTGGAAACTTTGGTCTTCTGAGGACTGCATAATCCATTTACATTTTCAATGGCAGTTTACAAAATCAAATTTCACCCAAAAGCTTTGAGAAGATGTTCTCTGGTTATTTTTGACCAAAGCTATATGAATTCCATTCCCATGCAGTTAGTTACTAACCCACGATTATGTCTATGCAGATGGGTACCGAAATCACGCACTCACATTCTGAGGTAGTCAGAGGAAGCCACATATCCAAGCTTTCTGGGTAAGCCCTGCAAAGCAAAAGACACCACTGATTAACATACTACCACACTAACACAGCAATATCATTTCTGGACCTGAGCTGGACTCACATTGACCAGCTCAAAGCACAGAAAGAGCAGCCTACATCCATTCATATCAGTCTGTATAGATGTACAATTTAGATATGTTTATATGTTGTAAATGAAGTAGTACAGAAAAATTTAAGTGTATTCTGAACTTTTTTCTTTTTGAGTCCTGGAAATCACCTCAGCAATCAGCTATGTTGAAAAGTACAGTGCAGGTACAGCATCAGTTATATCCATTCCACTAACGTATGACTACTAACTGTGTCACACAGAAGACTTGGGCTATAAGCTGTCCTGTATAAAGAAAGTTCGGTTTATTACATAGGTTTAATTTTTCATTTTTTACTCTTTCTCCTGTTTAATTAACTTCCTCCTTTTGCTAAAGAGCATCTGGTAGTTTTAAGCACCACTGTGGTGAAATAATGGGATATTTATTAATATTAAACATTTCAAATATTTTCACTTTTTAAAAAAAATATTTAAAATAATATGAATGGCAAGCAATAACTAGATATATAACCTGGATAACATTTTAGTTGCTTAATGATATTACAGGTTTTTGTTGGTACCTTGTTGAGGTTAGTACCCTTTCATTTTCACCAAAAATCCAAAGAGCTTTGTAACATCCATCTACACATAAATGAAAATTTCATACTACACTACTTACGTATTTATTCCTAAAACCTCATAGAATAAACCTTTCATGAATATACTATTTAATATATATCTCCAGCTTGTACTATTTTCTACTCTACAATAGTCAAAGTTCCTTACTCTGCTCTCTGGAAACATGCACAACCCTCGTACATACAAGATATGCTTAGAGAAGGCCTTTGAAAAACGTCAGCAACACATTTAGTGTTTAGATCCCTAAAGAACTTCACCTGTTTAACTTCTCAAAGAACAGTTTGACTGTGACCTGAGCAGCAACACTGACTTTAAATAGATACATCTAGCATAAAACCTACCAAAATCAGGAAACCAAGTTATAGCAAAATTAAGTGATAAAAATAAAGCTAAACAAGTTCCCATCGGGCTACTTAAAACTGACAGCAAAAGTAATTAACCACAGAGAATTTAATAAGATTATGTATTTCTGGATGACTTTAAATCAGCGTTTAAAGATCTTTTTGGTTACTATTTTGTTTTAAAAAGATGTACTCTAATTCAATCACAGGTGCTGACTCATAAGCAACAATTAATTAATAAAATACCTACAATATATGTTATGCAGGATAACTGGCTAAATGAGCATTGTGCCTTTCCTTCTGGCCTCAAATCAGAAAGAACATACAAATCTATTAGCAAACTAGTTTATATTTTAAACTCATTTTGAAAGCGACTGCTTAAACAGAAAAGCCAGAATTAGGCTACCTCTAACACAAATACTATCAAATGTATTGTTTACAATATTAGAACACTAAATATGGAAGTAGTAAACCCATTTTCAAAAATAATTTCTTTCTTGAATGGCATCATCTAGCAAGCTATTGTATTGCTTTGATCAGTCTCATCAACTTGCTGTGAAAGACACTAAGTATAGTAAAGCCACACAACGTGGCAGTATTCTCCATTTTAACTTACCCTTAGGGACTACGTAACCTCTTGTTTCACTTTTTCCAGACCAAAGCGATGGTAAAGGTAACCAAGAGGTGATATATATGTCATAACTATGTAAAGGTCAACGAGGTTTAAACACGTTGGGTTCTACTCATAAATATTTGACTAATAGGAGTGTATGTTTCATCTTTAAATCCTAAGATTGGCACCTCAGTAGGCAGCAAATTGTTCTG
>VXAK01019093.1:6103-16315 GCA_013399435.1 Arenaria interpres
TTTCTCTTCCCGTCACCCCCCCAGCCCCTCGTCTCCCCTGCATCCTCTCCTCACATCTCAGTCCCGAGGGTGACCTGGTGGGTGTCACTGATGCCATTTGCGGTTCCCCTCCAGGATTTTTGCCTTCTTCCCCAACCTGTTCCGTGGAGAGCGGTCTCCTCCTCTTTGTTTCTGCCGCTGGAGGTATTTTCTGAACCAGCAGCCCTGGGAAGGAACCCCCTGCCCACCTCAGCATCCACAAAAACCTCCCCTTCACACCCCTGCACCCCTCCCAGCGGGCACAAGCTGCCTCTCCAGCCCCCCCCCAGTTACCCCAACAAGTCATTTCCCATGGGAAATCGGGGTGGGGGTTGTTCCAAATTACAATATGCGAAAAAGAAAGTGGAAGAAAAAGTCTTTTTGCCAGCCAGAACTGAACACAGAAAATATTGCGCTATGCGAAGGAGATAAGGAGAAGAGCTGTTTATTCCCTCGGTGGCACGAGGCCTGCCTTTGAAGCAGATAAATCTTTGCTGGTAATACAGTACTTAAACCAGAACTGACACCTTTTTATATCAATTGCTGAGAATTGCCTTTGTGAGGCTCTGATATAAAGGCTGCCTCGGCTGTAGCTTGCATACCAATTCCTCTCCAACCTGTTGGGTAACCCGCCTGCTCTGCCCCGCGCCGTGCCTCCCCGACTCCTGCTCGGGAGCTCCGCGGCTCGGAAAAGGCCCTGGAAATCTGGGGTTTGGTCCCTTATTCCACCCCAAAACACCTACTGAATTTTAGAGAGGTGTTTCACCTCTTTGGGCGCCGATTTTCCAACTGTAGGGGCATTTTGTACCCCCCAGGCAGCGACGCAAGCGCCTGGGGAAGGGGAATGGGGAAGCACTGGAGTGTGTGTTAATATATGTATAGATCATAGAATCATGGAATGGTTTGGGCTGGAAGGGACCTTAAAGATTTTCGAGTTCCACCCCCTGCCCTGGGCAGGGACACCTCCCACCAGCCCAGGTTGCTCCAAGCCCCCTCCAACCTGCCCTTGAACCCCTCCAGGGATGGGGCAGCCACAGCTTCTCGGGGCAACCTGGGCCAGGCTCTCACCACCCTCACACCAAAGAAGTTCTTCCCCACCTCTCAGCTCCATCTCCCCTCTTTCAGGGTCAAACCCTTCCCCCTCCTCCTAGGGCTCCCCTCCCTCATCAAGAGTCCCTCCCCATCTCTCCTGGAGCCCCTTTAGGGACTGGAAGGGGCTCCGAGGTCTCCCCGGAGCCTTCTCTTCTCCAGGCTGAACCCTCCCAACTCTCTCAGCCACCCCTCCCGGCAGAGGGGCTCCAGCTCTTCCAGCATCTCCAGGGCCTCCTCTGGCCGCTCTCCAACAGCTCCGTGTCCTTCTTATTTCATTAAGCCCAGCCCCATTCGAGCCACCCCTAGCCCTGCCATGGCCAAGCCATCCTCATCCTCACTGGGGACACCATCGCATCGTCCCCAGGGACCAGTGGCTGCGGGAGGATGGCAGCCCATCGAGGCTGATGCTCCAGAAGCAGAGTGTGAAGGCGATTCCTGGAAGGATGGAGAATCCATAAGGAATCTGAAGGCCAAAACTCACCCCGGTTTGGAGCCAGGCCATAGTGAGGGTGGCACTGATCTATGATGGTTTTCAATCAAGGAAATAATAATAATAATAATTTTAAAAAAAACGTCCTCTGAGTGAAATGGCAGCCACCTGTGGAGCAATAACTGCCGTACGTATCCTCATCCTCCGGGTCCCATCCTGCTCTCCCTGTTTCCAGCTTGATGCTGGTGTGTCTGCACCACTCTCGCTGGAGATTCCCTAATTTCCACCCAAAAAGGCACAGCACGGGGGCCAGTACGTTTTCCCAGCCGCCCTGCCCGTCTCCAGCCTGTTTGCTTATGCATCTGCCATCGCACTGTAAAATTAACATAAAGCATCCTACAGCAGAGACAGGTTTAATTTCGATGATTATACTATTATACAACACAATTTTAAGTGCTACAAGCTCCTGAGAGAACAACAACTAAAAAAAAAATAAAAAAATTCCCTCCAAAATCATATAATGGCTGAGAAATTCTGTAACAAACTGCAATCCACGGCATAATAAATAGTGGAGTTAAAAGTACTTAATGCCGCTAAATACCTGATTTCATTCTGATCAGGGACACAGTTTAGTTCGAGCAGGAGCGAGATGATTTGGAACTTCGCAAGACTATTCCTGCCGACCGGCTGGGCTGGCTTTTTTGGGAGCAACACGGTGGAAAGAGATGGATTTCAGAAGAGCTGGGGGAAAAAAAAGAAAAAAATGAGATCAGATTGTTATTTTAATTTTTTTACAAAGGCAGCGACGACCCCGCTAGGGGCTGAGACACACACAGGGCGGCCTGGAAAGCGTCGAGGACTTGAGCAGAGGGGAGGAAATGTTCAGGAGCCGTGGCCATGCTGCGCCGGGAGGGTAATTAGACATTAATCACGCCAATGTGTGGCTGCTAATGCAGCAGACAGACAGCAAAGTGTCATTTGGAATATTGGAGGAGCAAATGATGATGAGGAGGGGACACCTCCCACCAGCCCAGGTTAATCCTGGCCTTGAAGCCCTCCAGGGATGGGGCAGCCACAGCTTCTCTGGGCAACCTGGGCCAGGCTCTCACCACCTTCTGCCCCCTTTGGAGAGCGAAGCTGGGGAGGGATTTGGAGCTCTGCTCCCCCCAGATGTTCATAAACACCCTCCAGCATCCAATCCAGATGTGCAGCTCTCCCACCCTCCACCACAGCTGGACCTGCAGCCACTGGTCTCCATGGGGCTGCCACCGCTTCGGGGCACTTCTGGGGTCTCCATCAAGCAAAGGGCAGATACAACACCTGATGCTGTATTAATAAATGATATTATTTGTGTTTGAAGGCTGCTCACGGTAGTCATGATATTATCTTAGATATCTTCCTTATAACGCTTTCCTGACACCGCTCACCCAAAGACCTCAGGAAGGGATCATAATTAAAGATGTGTAAAACCTGAGCCAAATATTCTTTGCTCTCCTCCACGCACGAGCTGAACACTGAGAGGGGAGCGGTCCTGAATGCTAAGAGCACGCGGGGAAGGAAAGCCATTTTCGGTATGCAAGAACTCGATGCATTGTATTGATTTTTCCTGCCCCGTTGCGCATTCCCCACCAGCCCCTCTCCTGTCAGCCAGCGCCCGCAGAGCTCGCACAAGCTCAGGGCAGCCCCTGCAGCATCCCCTGCCCAGAACAAAGAGCAGCTGAAGCAGAGAATCACAGAATGGTTTGGGCTGGAAGGGACCTTAAAGATTTTCGAGTCCCCCCCCCTGCCCTGGGCAGGGACACCTCCCACCAGCCCAGGTTGCTCCAAGCCCCCTCCAACCTGCCCTTGACCCCCTCCAGGGATGGGGCAGCCACAGCTTCTCAGGGCAACCTGGGCCAGGCTCTCACCACCCTCACACCAAAGAAGTTCTTCCCCACATCTCAGCTCCATCTCCCCTCTTTCAGGGTCAAACCCTTCCCCCTCCTCCTAGGGCTCCCCTCCCTCATCAAGAGTCCCTCCCCAGCTTTCCTGGAGCCCCTTGAGGGACTGGAAGGGGCTCCGAGGTCTCCCTGGAGCCTTCTCCTCCAGGCTTCTCATCCCCAGGGCTCCACTTTTAGCACAGCCGCCTGCCTCCTCTCCACACAATTCCGGATGCAGACGCCGGAGCAGCGTGCGTGGCCGGACCAGGCACCTGCATACAGATCAGCCCCGGGGCCGGGTGACAGCACTGGTCGGGGGGTGACACCCCCTTTGCTGGGCTAACACCAGGCTAAGACACGGCAGCAGCAGGGATGCTGGCACCGGGACCTAATTAAGCACTTTATGCACAGGTGCTTTTATGAGAACCCAGTTGCCAAGAGGATTGCTCTTGGCCAGGCTCAGGGTTCACCAGTCGGAATCACAGAATCCCAGTGCCGAGAGGAATGCTTAAAAAAAAAAAAGAAAGGAAAAAAGCTCAAGGCTTCGCACCGAAGCATGGCGGGTCTCTCCTACGCTCCTCCCCGCCTCCTGCCTCCTAAAAAGCGTGGCAGGTGGAGGTTTCTCCAACCTCCCAAAGTATTTGGCCACTGGCTACCGGAGGCAGGAAAACTTTTGGATTTATTCATGGCCACCCGTCAGGGGCTGTCATTCCCCAGGCTGAGCTACAGCCTGAAGTTTGCCGCGCTATAAATCAGCTCCTCTTGGACATCATAACTCTTCTTTATAGGCTCTTTTCCCCTCATAAATAAACCTCATTCCATATGTATATACTGCAAAAGGCAAGGCTGATTTGCAGCTCCGTGCCGGCTCAGGTGGCATCTCGCTGCTGGCTGACAAAGTGCCTGGGGAAGCTCTCCAGCTTGGCTGCATCCCTGCCTGGGATCCATCCCTGCATGAGATCCATCCCTGCCTGGGATCCATCCCTGCCTGGGATCCATTCCTGCCTGGGATCTCTCCATGCCTGGGATCCATTCCTGCCTGGGATCCATCCCTGCATGAGATCCATCCCTGCCTGGGATCCATCCCTGCCTGGGATCCCTCCCCGAGTGGGATCCATCCCTGGGTGGGATCCGTCCCTGCCTGGCATCCCCCAGCTGCAGGGACCGGGATGAAGCATGGATTGGGGTGGATGCTCTTTCCCATCCCAATTCCCCTCCGGCAGAGCCAGGAGTGGAGCCAGTCACTCGGGAAGTCCTTCAGCCGCAAAATCCTCTTTGCGCGCAGAGAATGAATGCGTTTACTGAAATTAGGGCCAGCCGAAGAGGCATGTCATTAACAGCAGAAAGAAAAAAGGAGATTTGCAAGAGAGGCGTGAGCAAATCGAGCAAGGGCTGAGGCTTGTTTTCCCTCCCCCTACACGCTTTCCCAGGGATGGAGGCAGCAGGGATGAAGGTGTCTCCTCGGGGATGAGATGGAGAAGGTGACAGTGGCTTTTGCTCCACTCCATCCTCAGCAAACTCTGGCCAGGAGCGGGGAGGGAGCAGGGCTCAGCCCTGGACAAAGACCTTGTTTCAGCCAAAACAGTCAAGCAATTTATGTCCCCCGCTGTCCACATGAAGAATGGACCCCTCTATTTTTGTCCTCTGGCTGGTATTTTAACGGCAGATTAACGGGAAATAGGTCTAAAGGTGCAATCTGCCCTTTTTTCTCCCCCCCTTAAAGAGACTGCAGCAGTGCACGTTGGCATTTGGGTTTTGTAATGGGTTTAGAGAAGGTACCAGCCAGCGACCCCACCATGAAGCCGGGCCCAGGGACCTCTGAGAGCCCAGGGGCTGGAAAGAGAGACTTCACCCAACCCATAACAGCACTTTCTTCTCCCTTTATCATTCCCACAGGGATGCCTGGGATCTCACAGGGATGCCAGAAATGCTGAGACCAGACTCAACCCAAGAGCCTGTGGGTGCAATTCCCGCTGAAGTCAGTAAAAGCAGGTCTCATCCACCCTTATCCCAATTTTCTCCTCCAAATCCAAGGGAAGGGAGAGGGAGCAGCCTGAACCCAGAGCACAGCCGTGGTGTGCCAGCCCAGGAGAACTAAAATCTCTTTGTGAGCTCCCCCTTTGCAGGGTCGCCGGGGACTGGGGGGGCTGGGGACGAGGGACACTGTGGGGCGATAAATCCGCGCTGCCCGTTGGTACCTGCGCCGCGGAGCATCCCTCCCACCCCATCGGGTGATGGGCTGGCGCGGGGCTGACTTACTGCCACGGCCTGGATTATCATTTTGAATGCTTTAAATTGGCAACTTTCGAAGCGGAGAGAAGATTAAGCCCGAGCGGAGCATTTTTTATAGCTCCAGCACGGGAGACGCGAGGGCAGTCCAATCTTAAGGGGGGTGCTAGGATGCTGAGTGCCTTGCAGACCCCAAAACCCTTTGTTTTTTGAGACCAGGGCATGGGGTTTTCATCATTTCTACTTGCAAACGCCAACTGGAGCCCACTCTGACCCCGGGGGGAAGGCAGGCAGCATGGGGGCTGGTTTCTGGTGCAGGCAGCTCCCGTCTTCTGGCTGCCACCTCCAAGTGGAGGGAGTTCACACATTATCCGCCTCTTGACTATTAACAAAGCCGTCGGCTGCCGAGAATTACTTAGAAATCATAACGCAGTCTAATCAATACTGCTTTCACCCGCGCAGGGAGCTGCCGGGGCGGGAGGGGGCAGAGAACAACATCTGCATCCAAAGCATCCCACCGGAGCCACCGCAGGCGCTCGGCAGTGCAGGGGGCTGCTGGGCTGGGGGTGCTCCCCCCGAGCTCCTCCAGCCCTGGGATGAAGCCAAGGTGTTTCCTTCTGGGAGAACCTGTCCCTCACCCATCTCTGAGGAGGTTCAGGCATGTCTCTCTTGCCTAGGGATGGATGGAGCAACCAAGATGAAACTTCCCGTCACAGCCGAGCACCGTCTCCTCCTCACCCTGAAGGACTCCGGAACATCCCTTCCTTATTTGCCCCTTAAAATTAATACCGCAATCAAGAGCCTGTCCAGATTTACACCGGTACCATCTCCCCTCCTGATGCAATGTCACCCAGGTTTATGGAGATGCCGTTGATTTGGGCCAGCGATCACGGCGACAGGAGCGCGGTGCCAGGAAAACTTCCCGGGGCCGTTCCTGATTTACACCCGTGATTCCGCTTCATCATCCGCCCTGCCAACGCAATCCCGGCCAAAGGCAGCTTATACCAATGTGGCAAAAAAAAATTTGCCCCATAAATTATCTTTAGAGTGCAAGGATTTCCAGCATGCCTGTCCTAGATTAAGCCGTGTCCTTGTCAGTCTTGAACTAGAAAAGAAATAAATCCCTCTCCCCCTTGTTTTTCTGGAGGGCCTGACCTACCTGGTTGGAAAACCAAGACCTGGCAGGAGACAAACCCTTGTCTCCATCCCGGTCGGCAGAAATATTACTAGGATCTTTTTTCTGTTCATCAGGAGGGAAACTGAGGCAGGGAGTGAGACAAGAGAGTCTCCAAAGTCCCTTCAGGGCTTGTTGTGGAGCCTGGGGAGATAAGAAATGCCCCAGCAGAGCCAGAAATACCCCCCAAGCTGCAGCGGCGGGTAGTCCCCCTCCTCTGTGGCTGCCAGCATATCTAATTAAATAATCAATTAGCGGCACCTGGGTTTTACAGGGGGGGGTTTCATGCCCCTGTCACAGGCAGGGGATGGCAGGCTGCGGGGCAGGAGCATGGTGCTGTGCCAGATGGGCCACCAAACCCCACCGTTGGGCCACCAAACCCCGCCACCGGGCCAGCTGGCGGCCCCGCTGCCTGCGCTTTTCTCGTTTGCAATGAATTTACAAATCCTTTTAGTAAGGGGAAAAAAAAAAAAAAGAAAAAGAGCCTTCCCCCCAGGAGAGCCAGATGGCTGCGGAAGCATCAGAAAAGCAGTCAAAGCAGAGGGGTTTGGGTGTTTTGGGGTTTTTTTTTTTGTGTTGTTTGATGGTTAATATCTGCGCACGCAGGCAAATGATTCATTAGTGATGGGCTCTCCTGCCCTCCTCCTCCTGTCGCCCGGGGAACTGGCAACCGGGCCCTTCCCCCCAAGGGTTTTGGTTTAAATCCTGCTGGAAAAGGAGCAGGAGTGATGCTGGCTCAGCATCAGCCCCTGCGTCACCTCCTGTCCCCGTTCCCACCATAAAACCACTGCGACAGCACTTTGCAGCCCAGCTTCAGAGCCCGGTGCTGGGGTGGCTAGTTCTCCCTTGAGGGCCATTAGCCAAAGGCAATGGCACCCATCCCGTGGCCGCTCGGGATGCTGTGCCGGGCTGGTTTAGAAGGTGATGGGGAGTGGGATGGTCCTGACATGGCGGGGAGTGACGGGATGCAGGGCAGTTGAGGATGATCACATCCTTAGAATCATAGAATTGTCCAGGTTGGAAGGGACTTTTAAGATCACTGAGTCCAACCCTCAACCCAGCTCTGATAAAAACCATCACTAATCCATGTCTCTAAGCACTATGTCAACCCGGCTTTTCAATCCCTCCAGGGATGGTGCCTCAACCACTGCCCTGGGCAGCCCGTTCCAAGGCTCAATAACCCTTTCTACATAAAATTTTTTCCTAATATCCAGCTTGACCCTCCCCTGGTGCAACTTGAGGCCGTCTCCTCTTGTCCCATCACCTGGGACTTGGGAGAAGAAATCGACCCCGCCTTGGCTGCACCCTCCTTTCAGGGAGTTGGAGAGAGCGAGAAGGTCTCNTGTCCTGGGGACCCCCAGCTCCCTCGGCAGCTCCTCATAAGACTTATCCTCCAGACCCCTCACCAGTTCTGTTGCCCTTCAGCGGGGTGAAGGCAGCCTGTGGGCAGGCAGCTGCATGCCCTCTTTTTTTTTTTTTTTTAAATTTTTTTTTTTTGTTTGGTTTGTTGTTTTTTTGTTTGGTGCTTTTTTTTTTTTTTTAACTTAAATGGCAGCAGCGTTTTTCAAATTCTCAGCACGGTGAGTCACCTCACACATTAAGAGCCCAGGCGAGAGGGCAGTGGGCATGTGTGGGACAGAGATAAATCTGGAGCTCCACGCGGGGCCGGCTGGCTGCTGGTTTAGTTATGGCCCGGGAATAAATGTCTGCTTTGTGTCAGCTCTTTGCAAGGTCCTCCGATGTCCTTCCGGCTCCGGCTCCGCTGCACACATTCCCTCTCAGGCTGAACAAATACATCCACGGCCAGAAATTGATTTTCTAAAAATGTAACGCGCACACAAAAACCAACATGTATAAAATACGTCGGTTTGTGGGGGAACAATTGCGCTTCTTTCCTGCCCCCAAAAAAATCAATTGTGAGAGCGTATGTAAAAATACAATGGCACTAAACTCCAAATAATTAGGTGATTGTGCTAAGCGAACATCTTATTTAAAAATGGCTCAGCAGTACATGGCTGTGAGACACAATCTAATCAGAACGAAGCAGGAAATGTAGCAGTTTCCAGGTGAGTAAGCTGAAATGCAGAAGTCATTGTATGAGAGGGAGGGGGAAAAAAGAAATATCAGGGATGGAAATGACAAGGGAAGGAACGGAGAGGAATCAGCTGCACAGACAGGAGTAATAGCAGCACATTGCCGTCATCATTTCTGAGCAGAAAGCACAGCGAAAAGAATGAGGGGAAAACATGAAATTAAATCAAATATGATTACCGAACAAATAGAAAAGGACCAGCTCAGGGTTTTGTTTATTTATTTATTTTTTTCCCCCCAATGTTTGGGCAATGAGGAGTCCGCTGGAGCGGAGGAAGGGATGGGAGAGGCCGGGGGACGTGGGGGGAGCCCCCATCACACCCCATCTGCCTCACCTCAGAGCAGATGATCCCTTCAGGTCGGGAACGAGCAGCGGGAACAGGTGGGAATCTCTCACCCTAAAAAATGTTTTTTAATCCCATTTTCATGCAAATGTCATCGCCATAAAGAACAAGGAAGTTCAACACAGGTACCGGCGCATAATTGCTTCTGAATAGATTGCTTCATGGAAAAAAAACACTTTTTCTTTAATTTTGAACTCCCCGGTGCACCAGCTGCTGCTTTAAACACCTCCAGCCCTCGCTGCTCCCAGCAGCTTGAGCAGCTTCTCATAATCAACGAGCGCGGGGGATCTGGGTACCTTTGGCTCATCGGTCTTTCCCCACGGCTCCTCCGTCACCGGTGCGGGGGAAGATGCTCAGCCCTCGTTCTGTGGCTTTTGCCGGTTGTCCCTTGGGGATGGTGGCTAAAGCATCGCCACCAGCCGCTGAGGAGCATCACGGAGCATGACCGTGCCACCCTCACTGCCCGGATCCACCAGGACACCGAGCTCAGCAGCATTTTACCTTTCAGGCCACCAGTGCCAACGCTTCCCGGCACGGTGTGACCCCCAAAAGCATCCCCTCGTGGCAACATCCGCAGCCCGGTCACTGAACAAGACACCAGGCCCATGTTTAGGTCAGGAAAGGACCACCAAGAGGTGGAGGTGGAGCAATCAGAAGGACAGGACTGATGGAGAGGGACCAGGTGACCATATTTTCCCCCGGGTGCCAGTGCCAAGGGTGGATAAGGTGGCACAGGGCAGGGGATGATGGCTGCGGGCAGCCGGGGGGGGCCTCACCATCCCACGCTGGGCTTCCCCTGCAGGCAGCACGCTGAGAAGCATCCTCCTCCTCCCCTCCAGCCCTTCCCTCCATAATTTGCCTTGGCTTTCTCATAAAATTTAAATTATTCCGGCTAGGAGGAGAGCCCCCCTCCCG
>VXAK01019093.1:25155-40595 GCA_013399435.1 Arenaria interpres
AGATCATCAATAAAGATATTAAACAAGACTGGCCCCAAAACCGAGCCCTGAGGGACACCACTGGTGACCGGCCACCAACAAGATTTCATCCCATTAATCACAACTCTCTGGGCACGGCCATCCAGCCAGTTTTTTACCCAGCGAAGAGTACACTTGTCTATGCCATGATTCGCCAGCTTCTCCAGGAAATGAAAAGGGAGAGGGGAAAAAAAGAAAAAAACATCCCCAAGCCCCATCTGACAGCCCATGTGCGAGATGTTAGGGACTACGGGGAAGAATCATCCATCCTCAGGGTGGGATGAAGAGGCTGCACCAAATATAGCAGAGCCCCGGCTGCCGACGGGGACGGCGGCGTGATCTAAGGGAGCAATCGGGGAGACGGTGCCTCCTTCCCCCAGGAGGGAGGTTTATTTCTCGGCGGGTTCAGCTCCGTGGTAGGTAAATTACGCTCAGCCGTACTTCCTCGGGTCTTATTTCATGGCCCGGCGATGATTGCGCTACTGATCTTCCAAAGGGGGTTGTTTGGGGCTGGAGACATCTTATAAATAAGGATGTGGAAACCTTCCAGAAGAGACAATAGCGAAACACGCCATAGAGGCATCCTGTCTTATGACAATACGGGGTAAAATACAGCCAAAGAGCCCTGGAACAGGAACATTTCGCTGTGCACCAGTCCCTCGGCACTGGTTAAGAGGAGAAGGTGATGCTAACCTGGCCAGGCAGAGATATTTGCAGGAAAAAAGCCCCACCAGCTGCAAAGCAGACGTTTATGGCGGCGCTGGACCCTTCTCTGCCGATGCCAACCCAGGTTAGCATCAGGGGTCTGCTGGGGCCATCCCAGTTTAAACCAGGCTCCTGCCACCCTGCCTGGCCCTGTTCCCAGCGTGGAGCTGGTTGGCAGCAGGGGATGGTACCCTCCTGATGGCTCCTGCCTCGTCCTGTCACTGGGAACCACGGAAAAGACTCTGGCTCCATCCTCCTTCAACCCACCCTTTAGATCCTTGGGAGCATGAATGAGGTCTCCCCTCAGCCTCCTCTTCTCCAGGCTCAAGAGTCCCAGCTCTCTCAGCCTTTCCTCAGCAGGGAGATGCCCCAGTCCCTCCAGCATCTTTGTTGCCCTACGCTGGACTCTCTGCAGCAGTTCCCAGTCTCTCTTGAACTGGGGAGCCCAGAACTGGACGCAGGATTCCAGTTGTGGCCTCCCCAGTGCAGAGCAGAGGGGGAGAATGACCTCCCTCCACCTCCTGGCCACACTCTTCCCTCTGCAGCCCAGGATCCCACTGGCCTCTTGGCCACAAGGGCCCATTGCTGGCTCCTGGATAGTTTGCTCTCCACCAGGACCCCCAGATCCTTCTCCTCAGAAGTGCTTTCCAGCAGGTCCATCCTTAACCTATATTGGTATCTGGATTGGTATCTGGTGTTGCTGTGATCTTCCCAGCAGTGCTGCTCTGAGCTCCCTGGTGCTCCTGTGAGCTCCCCGGCAGTGCTGCCAGCTCCCCAGGGCTGCTGTGAGCTCCCCGGTTTTGCTGTGATCTCCCCAGCTCTCCTGTCAGCTCGCTGGTGCCGCTTGTCGGCCAGGCGGCAGCTCCCACTGCTCTTCCCCACAGCCTTCTCTTTTCCCCAGATCTCACTGTTTCTGCCTTTTGGGACAGGCCAGACTCCCCCCTTGCCCGTGGGTGTCCCACACTGATATCCCTGCTGTACCCTCCACAGAGCTGCCTCCCTCCCTGCCTGCACTCCTGCCTGCACCCCTTGCCTGCACCATCACACACGTGCTGAAACTTCCCCTGTTTTGACGTGCACCGTTTCACCCCCTTCACTAGAATGTGCTGGGAGCAGAAGGAGCAGACCTGGGATCCCGAAGGGTCCTGGATCAAACCTAATTACTCTTCAAATGACTTCTAATCATCTCTCCCGCTCTGTTCCCTGCAGCAGCCACGGCTCCGGCAGCCACGGAGCTGAAAAGAGGAAACAAATACAAATCAAATCATCAGGAAACAACAAACCCTAAATCTGCCCGACCCCAGGAGACAAAGAGCAGCTCAGGGTTTCTGCAGGATGGCTTGGCCCATCTTCTGCATCTCAACAGGGCTCTCGGCGGGTCTTGGATACCCAGAGAGAGGTTTTCTCTGCCCCTCGCTGCCTCTGCACCTTATCTTCAAGCTCAGACAAGCTGCTTTGGCTGCAAAGGCTGCAGAGTCACTAATCCTGGCTCATCCAGGGATGGTGGGAGCGGAGACAGCAGCTCGGAGGTTTCATCCTGACTTCTTTCCCCTCCTCCGCCCCCACCATCCCCCTCCCTGGCTTCCCCTTCACGCCATCCATGTGCCATGGGCTTTTGGGGGACACCAGCGCCATCCCTCTGAAGCTCCAAGGGAAAGATTTTCCCTTGCCCTGGTTTGGCTTCACTTCGCCTTTAAAAGCTGCCCTCCCAGTTCTCCCAGTCTGACCAGTGCAGAAGGGACCACCCAGGTCCCAGGGGAAACCTATCCTCCAGCTCGGTGACCGCAGTCCCCCCGGTCCCTTGGGAAGCTTCGGCACACAGACTGGAGACTGGCCGCCAATGTCTCCTGTTCCCAAGCTCTCCCCTTCCATTAGTTGGAAGGAAAAAAAATAATATAAAAATCAATCAGATGCTTTTTATTTGCTATTTTCCCTCCCCGCTGCAGCAAGCCTTTGCCAAGCACAAACATCCCATCCTGGCTGCCAGCGGTGGGGCTGCTTTCTCCATCCCAGATGGCTGGAGGGGTGGGATGAATGTGGCCAGAAAGGCTGTGGGATGGGACCAGGGTGGCATGGGACCGGGGTGACACAGGACCGGGGTGGCACGGGGCTGAGGAGAGCCCACGACGGGGCAGTGGGGACCGTGCTGATTAACGCCGCGACACGAGATGTAAAACACAACATTAGCACAAAACCTGCTCGAGCGCGTTCTCCCGATTACCTTGGAATTATAATTACACTGGCCCTTAATATCCCCACATCCGAGTAATTACAGCCGGCTTACCAGCCTCCAGCCGCGAGCTGATATTAACTTTTAATCACCTCGCCTTTGTGGCGGGGAAGGGACGGTCCCAGCGAGCTGTCCTGGTTAGGGGCGGTTCATCAGCATCCCAAACCCAGTGAGGGACCAGGATGCAGGGAAGATGGGGCCAGACTCTGCCTCCCTTCCAGGGGAGCCAAGACTAGAGGTGTCCTGCTTTAATTGAGCTCCCCATCACTCCCTTGGGCTCCATAACTGAGCATCTGCATCCCAGGCATCACCACCGCCTCTCTCCCAGTCCCAAATCCATCCCCGTGCTGGTCCCCGAGAGGGGAGAGGCAAAGATCCCGCAGCCCTGCCCCATCTGCAACAGGGGAAAGGACCCATACCCCAGGACCCAAGCGGAGGTTAAAGCCGAGCCCCCGCTGGTGCCCACCTGCCAGGGGGAAGAGGCGGAACACGGGCACCCAGCCGCAAACAGCATCGGGATTACAGGGAGAAGATAAAATTAACAGTGGGGACGGAGAGAGAAAAGAGGGGCAAAAAAGAAAGTAAAAACCCCCAAACCCTCAGATAGTATAAAATATTCTCCCTAGAGGACCGATTTCAAAGACATTTTTAATTAACTGTGCATTTCACTGGAGCTTAGCAGCAGAATTATTGTACATTAAATAAATACCAGTTGATTATTAAGAACATATTTACTGAGCCTTAAGTACCGCAGGTCACAGATGTAGACCCCTGCTCGGTACAGTTGTTTCAGAGTAATCAGTTATTTACTTTACAGCCTCTATTGCTGCAGGGAGGGGGAGGAAATCTGAGGGGCAGAGGCTTCCCTGACCCCTGGGAAATCTGTTCCCTGAGGGGGGTGACCATAAGGCAAAGGGGAGTGGGATGGAGAAGGTTTTTTTTCTTTCTCCATTTCCCCTTCCACCTCTGCCGTAAGGAAAAGCCGCCTTTTCTGTGCATATTTATCAGAGCTGTAATAAATGAGGGTCCGAGCCTTTTCCCCCGATGATTGATGGACACGGGGATTAGTTTAAGCACAAGGGGAAGCTAAGTGGTCTGGCTCGGACCACAGCACATTCATCAAGTCGACAGGCAGAGCACGGGTCTGACTCCCGCCTTTGCTGGGAACCTTTTCTTTTTTTAAACAAACAAAAAAAAAGAGCACTTTGGATTTTATTAGAGCAAATATACATATACGAACCAGCGCTCGTCTTTATGCAATTTAACGACAAACAGCCGTAAGCTGGGCTCGGTTCACATCGCCAGTGTAAATGGTTAACAGCAACAATTCCTGCCCAAAAACGAGCCACCTGCCCACCTTCCCTAGACATCCCCACCACATCAAAGCCTTCAGCACAGGAACGGGGCCAAAACCAACCTCTTGGCCCCAGAAAGGGCCTGCAGAGGTGGCTCTGAGGGCAGATGGAGGAATCCAGATGTGGCTCCTTCAGGGGTAGACCTGTTGTCCCAGTGGGGCCCGACCGCCCAAGGGCAAAACCCACGAGAGCCCCTGGGCGACGGTGAAAAACAAAATCCAGATCTTGTGGCTCCCAGCCATGTCCTCTTAAAAATAAATTCATGGCTCCTGTCTGCCTGGGCCATCATTTCGCAAGGTTTATGCACAAACCACATACAAGTAGAACTGGAAACATAAAATTATATAGGGCAGTTAATTGAAAAACTGCCTGCGCCACATGCAATAATTGACATTAAGTGTTGTTTGGAGCAGGAAATCACTCGATATTAAACAGGCTCGGTGGTACCATAACTGCGCTGAGCAGCTCCGGGGCCAGTCCAGCGCCCGCAGAAACCAGGAGAAGCCTCTCTGCTGCTGGGATTGGGATGGAAAATAAAGTTTCCATGGAGGGTGTTGATGCTACACAGGTCCAGTGGCACGTACAGGATAACCAGGAGTGGCCGGAAAGAGAGTTATAACTTCAAGTGGTGGTTTAAATCAGCGCAAGGAAAGACAGCTAATGAGATTTTTATTTATCTTTTTATTTTTTAAGTACTGAGAGTAAAATGTTGCAGTCCCCAGTATTTCCTATAGGATTTAAACCATTTGCTGAGGTCAGTTATTTCCCTTCCAATAACTATCCCATGATGGGCCCCACGGTCCCAGTCACGTCGCGCGGGGGCTGTGCACGCACTGCAGATGATTGCAAGTCATTTAAACAGATGAATTAAAAATTAGGAGGGGAAGGACAGAGCAAAGGGCCTGTGGTTGCTTGGCCACAGACACCCAGCAGGGCAGAAGAGCCCCAGTCGAAGTCCTGCCCCAGTTATCTCCAGGGTATCATGGAATCACAGAATGCTTTGGGTTGGGAAGGACCTTAAAGACCATCCAGTCTGGGTCCCTGGGCAGAGACACCTCTTACCAGACCAGGTTGCTCAAAGCTCCATCCAACTGGACAAGATCCAGGTTATTCCTATCCATATGGTTGGAATAACCCTGTCCCCCAACCAGACCCCATTGTGGGGGTCACCAGGGACCCCAAATCCCCCTCCCTTGCTCTGGTGACAAGCCAGCGTCTGCTCCTGGGTTCAGGCTGTGCTTTCCCTCAGCTGGGAGTAAGAAATAAGGAGCTTTGGTCAGGAGTCGGGGTTTAACGTGCTGGTCGCATCGCCCACTGCCTTATTAGCAGCATCAAGCAACTGTAATTTATAGACACTTTTCCAAAGGGGAATTATCAATATATTTATTTTGCTGCTGCTGTATAGCTGAGCTGTGCATAAGGGTTTACTGAGCCTTGCCAATTTTCTATCATCTCTACGATCTATAGATTTTTCCCATACAAACATATCTGAGAATAGATTTTTTTACTATCAAAACCCCTTTCAGACCCTTTGGCTCCCCGAGGACGTGGGGGCTTTCACTGCTCCTGCATTCCCTCCATCAGGGGTGACTGGCTTGTTCAGGAGACATTGCAATGTGACCAAAAAAATATTAAATATTAGCTTAATACCTCCAAGCACTAGATTGAACATGGTGTAGCACATTTCATAATTCATAAGATGACATCTTTGCTGGAGTCTTTCAACAGGGGAAACCAAAGCGACACGATAGGATCCCAGCAAAGGGCAGGGGAACCACAGGAGCTCTGCTAACCCCATCTCTCCAGCAAATTTTGGGTGCCTCCTCCAGCTCTGGGTGCTCACCAACATCCCAGAGCCAGAGCATGTCAAAACCAGAGCATTCCAGAACCACAGCATCCCAGTACGGGAGCATCCCAGAGCCAGAGCATCCTAGAACCACAGCATCCCAGAACCGGACCATCCCTGAGCCAGACCATCCCAGAACCAGAGAGGGACCATCCCAGAGCTGGACCATCCCGGATCCGGACCATCCCAGAGCTCAGCCCAGCCCCAGTCCCCAGCATTTCTGAGCACCCCCAGTTCTGGCTGTGCCCACAGGGAGAGAAAGAGCCCAATCCATGCGCCAGAAGCTTCTATCCAAGCAGCATCCCACCAGTTTCTCCTTTTAGGGTGCCCCGAGGGCTGGCTGAGTTAAGGCAAGGAGGAAGAGTGCGCAGAGCGAGAGCCAGCGGAGCTTGCTCATTTATTTGGGCAATGATAGTTTAGCTTTAAATATTTATAGTGCTTCCTAATGTACTAGTAAGTGTACTGTAGTATATTCTGCAAAGACGATGAGCCTCTGTGAGCTCACTGCAAATATCATTGTCTCTTTGCTGCTAAATCTTTGATGAGAATCGGGGGAGAAGGTGGATTCGCGTGTGTGAGTGTGTGTGAGTGCTGACAAGTGGAGTAAAGGAGGAAAAAATCCTAGAGAGCAGACCTGCTCCTGGGGATTTGGGGTTTGGCCCCCTCCTGAAGAGCTGCCCTTCGCCTCTGACTGATGAGGAGCTCGGGGGAGGAAGGTTCTGTCACACAGCCACCAGCGGGGTTAATAAATGCTGGAGGAGAGCGCTGGGAGGTGACCAGAGATACCTGCCTGTCATCTCGACTTCTTCCCACACGGACCCGGACAGAGCCGTGTCCCTCTGCCCCTTTAATTCACCAGTGATTTCCCCCCGCTGAGGCCCAGCACTCTCATTTCACTTGTGATGCAAGGCCAGGATTTATTCAGGGAAGGCTCTGATTTGCCTCTATTTAAAGGGTTTCTCCTCCATATGGGCAGGAGGTGTCAGACAGACATCCTCAGCCTCTCTTCAGAGCAGCTGAAAGGGGAAATTATTTAATCAGGGACTATTTAAACTGCAGGGTGGACTTCATTTACCATTACGGCGTGACATAAAAGTTTAACAGCTTTCACACACACAAAAAACCCACCCCGTGATCCACTTTTCCACCCCTTCAAGTTCCTGTAATAAATCTGCAAATAGGAAATTCATCATCTCTCAGTAAACGTGTCCCTTCCCCCCCCAGCTCCGGGGAAATCCCTCGCTCCGGGGGCAGCTCACTTGGTGCTGCTGCGATGCTGGGACCAAGGTGTCCCCGCTGCCTGGGGACACCCTGCTGGGGACATGGGGAGGCATCTTCCCCATCGTGTGTGATGATACAGAACTGGGAGGGGTGGTTGACACGCCGGAGGGCTGTGTTGCCATCCAGTGAGACCTGGACAGGCTGGAGAGTTGGGCAGAGAAGAACCTGATGAAATCCAACAAAGGCAAGTGTAGGGGCTGCACCTGGGGAGGAATAACCCCCCGCACCAGGACAGGTTGGGGGTGACCTGCTGGAGAGCAGCTCTGAGGAGAAAGACCTGGGAGTCCTGGTGGACAACAGGATGCCCATGGGCCAGACATGGGCCCTGGTGGCCAAGAAGGCCAAGGGCATCCTGGGGGGCATCAGGAAGAGTGTGAGCAGCAGGTGGAGGGAGGTCATCCTGCCCCTCTGCTCTGCCCTGGGGAGGCCCCAGCTGGAGCACTGGGACCAGTTCTGGGCTCCCCACTTCCAGAAGGACAGGGAACTGCTGGAGAGGGGACAGCAGAGGCTACAGAGATGATGAGGGGCCTGGAGCATCTCCCTTATGAGGAAAGGCTGAGGGACTTGGGGCTTNCTGCTGTGGCAGGGGTGCGGCCTGGGTGATCTCCAGAGGTCCCTTCCAACCCGATGGGATTCTGTGATTCTGTGATTCTGTGTGGTGGGGAACAGCCTCGTCCTGCCGATGGAAAGACTCGCCATTGACTCCCGACGCTCCTTGGATGCTTTCCAAAATGCAGGGAGCGCCGCCTAAACCTTCAGCCCGGCCTAAACGACTGTTAATAAGGAATCAATGAGGATAACACAGCCTTGCCGGGCAGTTTTGCTATCGGAGGCGTCTTATTAATAGGAGGCGAAGAATTAGACCCTGACATCCCAGGGAGAGGGAGGCTTTGAAGTGCAAAGAGCTGCTGCGGGGTGAGGTGATGCAGGACCAGGGCATCCATCCGGGAGGATGCTCCTTGTGGGTGTTCAGAGCCGAAACCCTCCCAGGGGGGTCCCTGCTGCCCGCAAGCTGCTCCGACACCCTCTCTGCAAAGCAGGTGTCATCCCCACGGAGAACATGCTGCCCTCACGCAGGGCCGGAAAAGAGTGAGGCATTGCTGGGACCGGGAAATAAGCCACAGATCATCACACAGGTGGGGGAAAAGCTCAGTAGGGATCTGATCCCCCCTACCGCCAACAAGCAGGGGGTGACAAAGGGTCCTCTTGCTCCCCACGGCTCTGTCCTCGTCCCTCTCCCGCTGCTCGGCGCCTGACGCGGCTGCATAATCAACCCAGCCAGGAACACGGGCAATTTTGCAGGGGAAATAAAAATGTATCTATAATTAATGATCCTCCAAGAACACACGGCCCCTTATTAATGTAGCAATTTGGTGAAACATAATTTATGAGACACTGAGCTTAATCATCGACAAGATCCCGAGTCAGACGCTCGGGAAAGGGAGGGAAAGGGGAGTCGCCTGCTGTGATTGCGCATTCAAAGGACACTTGTAACATCCAGCTCTCTTGGCAGGAACAAACCCCCTTGTGATAGGGCTGGAGATAACCTGAGAGGGGCTTGATGCAAGGGAAGGGGGAAAAAAACCAATCCAAGCCAGCAGACAGCACATCTATGAACATCCTTTCCGTGGGCACTGCGCTAATTATAAAATCAATAGACCCAAATCTGCTCTGCCGAGCGGTTCTCCTCCACCCCGGGCCATGGAGGGAGGCAGGACTTTCCCAGGGTGGTCCCCACAACCCCTAGAAGTGGCTTTTTTCTTCACCCACTGTAGGACAGGTCCGGAATGATGAGTTAGACCTTTTACAGGAGGTACCAGGGTGAATTGTGAGCACGAAGCCTCCCCTGCCTGTGGCTGGGCTTGGCAGTGAGGAATTCAGCAATCCCACTTCACGGGGAGATTTTCTAGTTTCCACAGGTTGCTGTGGGAAATACCTTTCCTTTTTTCCCCAGGGGAAAGCAGAAAAAACTGAAATACCGACTCGGTTCCGGTTACCCGAGCCTGAAAACACCATCATTCAGATTTTGATTTTTCAGGTTTTCAGCGAAAACCCCTGGCATATGTCGAGCAGCATATGCAGCGCGGCGCGGGGGCGGGCAGCAGGCGAGGCAGATATTCCCAGTCAGCACTGGAAAGGGCCCAATGCAAAACCATTCGGAAAACATCAGGAGCTTTTGCAAAATCATGTTCTCATTTCCCCCCCCTGTTCCTTCCTTCCATCCAGCCCCAGCTTTGGATGCTCAGCACTTCTGAGGAGCCATCCAAGCTGTGATGCCACATGCTCTCCCCGGAGCTGCCAGAGTCCCCCTTCCCCGTGTGAAGGGCAACTATCTTTTATCTGGGAGCTATTAACGATTAAACAAACGATGCTCTGTTATTTATTTTCTGTCTCGAGGAACATCTCGGAGACCCGAGGCGTGCGCCGGGGCCTGTGGCTCGGAGAAGCGCCTTTTGGGCGATGCTGCCTGCGTTCAGCACATGCAGCACAGCGAGATATCTGATGGAAACACATGTTCCTCTTGCCACAGCCCCCCCCCTGCCACGCGGCATCTCTCTGCTTGCTCTGTGCTTTAAATTAATTTTAGCAGGGATAAAAAAAAAACCTCCTCGTGCACACATGGGAAACTGCATGAAAAGCGGTGGGTTTTGGTTTGTTTTTTTTCTTTTTTTGCTGGATATTTCCCAGAATATGAGTGATGGCGGCAGAGCAGGACTAGCAGCTCCAGGAGGTCTCGCCCAGGTGTGTTCCTCTGGGGTGGTGCGGGCTCAGAGCCATGCTCAGCTTCATCCTCATCCTCACCATTTCCCGAGTCGGTGGTGAAATCCTTGATTTGTCCCAGCCTTTTGCCCGCGGATTTGCAAGCTCATTCCAGTGAGGCCTGACAGCCTTTTGGGGAGGAGATGAGCAGGCGAGAGGGGGATAATCCTACCGCCACCATCCCCAAAAGCCAGCCCTGGTGGCTGGAGGGAGGAGAGATGAGCCACAAACTGGTGCGGGGGGACGCTCACGCCTGCCCACCTTCTGCAGCACGGCCCCTGCTCAGCCAAAGCCCCCGCAGGCACCAGCTCAACCGCTTCTTTAAATCATGCTCCAGTCTGATAAGCATTTGAGAGCCTTTAAAATGATAATTGCACAGCACGGGATAAAGCAGCAGCAGCCGCTCCGTGAATATTCATGAGCTGGGGAGGAGGGGGGACGGGACCAGGGATGCTGTGGCTTTCAAAGGGATGTGGGTGGTACACCTCTGTGAAAGCATCGCTGCCCCCCTGCCCCCGACCACCTCGGGACACAGTATTCCCCCTCAACCATTTGTTTGTCTTTCTGATCTCCATTAACCCCCCCACCCTCCAAAATGGAATCTATCACAGAATCACGAAATTGTCAGAGTTGGAAGGGACCTTCTAGAGACCATCCAGTCCAACCCCCTGCCAAAGCAGGGTTGCCCAGAGCACATCACTCAGGAGCATCCAGGCGGGGCTTGAAGATCTCCAGAGAAGGAGACTCCACACCCTCCCTGGGCAGCCTCTTCCAGGGCTCTGCCACCCTCACCCCAAACAAGTTCTTCCTCACATTGGACTGGAACTTCCCCTGTTCCAGCTTGTGCCCGTTGCCCCTCATCCTGTCACTGGGAACCATGGAAAAGACTCCGGCTCCATCCTCCTTCAACCCACCCTTTAGATCCTTGGGAGCATGAATGAGGTCTCCCCTCAGCCTCCTCTTCTCCAGGCTCAAGAGTCCCAGCTCTCTCAGNCCTCTGCAGCCCAGGATCCCCTTGGCCTCTTGGCCACAAGGGCCCATTGCTGGCTCCTGGATAGTTTACTGTCCACCAGGACCCCCAGATCCTTCTCCTCAGAAGTGTTTTCCAGCAGGTCCATCCCTAACCTCTGCTGGTGCCTGGGGTTCTTCCTCCCCATGTGCAGGATGGATGGCAGCACAGCCCTCTGGAGTGGAGTCCTTTGGAGTCCTCCTTTGATAGCACCCAGACTCCCAGTGTTTAAAGGAGCAAGATCCCGGACAAACACTTCCGAGGCTGGTGGTGCTCGGAAAACCCAGCCTGGTCCTGCTGTTTGCTGCCACGAGCAGCCTATAAACACCTGTACGCTCCCACCATCGCTGGAGCAGCTAATTAAACCCATCCTCGTCACCGCTGACCCCGCTCGCAGGGCTTTTGACATCCATAAAGGAGAAAAGGGGCCAGGAAATCAATTATCCCAAAGTCTGCACTGAGGAGCCTCCAGGAGCTGGCAGGCAGTCCTGGGATTGCCAAGGGGCCATCCGCACGCCGCAGACGGCCCCCTCGGGGCTGCAAAAGGGGCTTTCGGGATAGTTTAATTAGTGTGATTTATGTCGCCTTCAAATGGATGGGGTCCCCAGAGCTTCAGGGATCCATCAGAGGGAACGGGCGGCATCGACCCCTCCTTTGGAACCTGGGCTACAATCACAGCAGCTCGCAGGCGACGGTTAATAAGCAAATAGCAAATATTTTGCTCAGAAATAGAGCCAAGGTGTGCGAAAGGCGGGTGGCAGGACAAGGAATTCACTACCCCAGACCCTCATGAAGCCAATGTTCCTATCCCGGCTCCGAGCAGGACCCTGATGGGATGGGTAAAGCAGCCAAAACCACTGATTTACAGTGAAAATCAAAGCCAGCCTATAGCAAACCAAAGTCCTTGAGAATTACTAAAATTAGAAGATTTTCTATCTTAGCACAAAGAGATGAGCAGGTCCCAGTTGTCTCCTGCCCAGCGCTGGTTGGGACTGGGACGCCAGTCCCATTTGCTACAGGAAAAGCATCCTCTGGGGCCTCTTCACCCTCCCCCAGAACACCAAGCTCTTTGTTGCTGTTGTCAGTGGCGGTTTGGTCGAGTTTCTCTCTTGATCCTAATAAAAATTAAGTGAAAGCGAAATGAAAGCAAAAAGCTTTGCGGGGCGAGGACGGAGCAAGGCAATTAGTTTGTGCTCTTGAAAATTATTCACTAATTGTGCAAGGAGTTGTGTACGAAAAGGGAACTAATAAAAGAGATTTAATTTGATTCTGGGAAGGGAAGGAGAGCGGAACGAGCGGCAGAACGCGGCTGAGTGCTAATGGGCTCTGCCGCTGCTCAGCTCGTCCCCGAGCAGGTACTGCCTGGCAAGTGTGGGATTGAATCTGCTGATTTTGGGGCTCTGAGCAAATTACCCATGACCCTGCCACCGCCTTGTCCCCAGGGACCCTGCCTGCAGCCTGGTGTCACCCCTGGGCTGTGGCGACAGCATTTGGGGTATCCCAGAGCTGGCCTCAGGCAAGTAGCAATGATGCATCCACACAGAATCCCATGGGGTTGGAAGGGACCTCTGGAGATCACCCAGTCCAACCCCCTGCCAGAGCAGGGCCACCCAGAGCAGGTCCCACAGGAACGGGTCCAGGGGGGTTTGAATGTCTCCAGAGAAGGAGACCCCACCACCTCCCTGGGCAGCCTCTGCCAGGGCTCTGACACCCTCACAGCAAAGAAGTTCCTCCTCATCTTTAGGTGGAACTTCTTACAATCAAGTTTGTGCCCGTTCCCTCTTGTCCTGTCCCTGGGCACCACTGGAAAAAGACCGGCCCCATCCTCCTGACACCCCCCCTTTCAGTATTTATAGGTGTTGATCAGATCCCCCCTCAGCCTTCTCTTCTCCAGACTAAAAAGCCCCAAGTCCCTCAGCCTTTCCTCGTAAGAGAGATGCTCCAGGCCCCTCATCATCTCTGTAGCCTCTGCCGTCCCCTCTCCAGCAGTTCCCTGTCCTTCTGGAAGTGGGGAGCCCAGAACTGGTCCCAGTGCTGCAGCTGGGGCCTCCCCAGGGCAGAGCAGAGGGGCAGGATGACCTCCCTCCACCTGCTGCTCACACTCCTCCTGATGTGCTTCGCTCCAGGGATCCCTGGGGATGCTTTAATTTTGCAGATGGAGAAACTGAGGCAGGAAGACACGGATGCAGAGTGGCACCCGGGTCTGCATCACCCTGTGCCTCCTGGGCTGGTTCGGGGAGGAGTGAGGGATGGATGCGCAAACACCTGACCTCCCCCAAACCTGCTGCAGGCGGCTGGGGGTGGCTTTTCATCCCAGATGCGGATATTTTGGGGATTTTCTCCCCACAGAGCCAGGGGGCTGAGAAAGAGGGACCAAAGAGACATCTCCCGGATGCTGAGGGAGCACGACAGGGACCGCTGGCACGTGGATGCCCACGCCAAAGGTTTCGCCTGTGGCACCAGCGAGTTCTGCAGGGTTTTTCTGGCTCTGCAGGGAAAGCAACAGCTTCTGTAAGGAACAAAGCACCTGAGGGGAACCCAAAGGCCTTTTCGGTAACGAGCTGTGAGGCAGAGCCTGAACATAATAAAAACCCTGTGATTTTTCTGGAAGATGCTCCGAGAGCCGGCTCGGTGCTCTCAGGAGGAGCCACAGGCTTTCGGGTGGCCGTGGGGGAAATCAGCGCCAAGATTTCCCCTGAATTCCTCAGGCCTGGGACTGTGATTTGTCCCCGGGTGCCCTCAAACATCCAGCATCTGCCCCTTGAAGCCCCTTGGGTCCCAGAAACTCCCAGCCCAAAGCTGACGTCTCCAGAATCAGCTCTTTGGGCAGCGAATAAGCTGGCTGCTGTATCTGGGAGCACATCTGTATTGCTCCTCACTTTTTCACAATCCCCTCCAAAGCCTTGGCAGAACCGCTACCGATTTTGCAGCAGAAATATTGGCTCAGTTCACACTACAGAAAAAAAAAGAGGGAAGACAGCACCAAACCAACCCTTTCCCTGGCAGATCCTTCTCCCAGCAGATTCTTCTCCCAATCAGCTCTAATGACCCACTGGGAAAAGCAGAACCTTCACCCAGGAGCCTCCAGACACGCCAATTAATTTGGGAGATTCTTATTATTATTCCTCCAATCACGGCAGCAGGCACTCAGCATCGCTGGCTGGTGCACGCTGGGCTATTCGGAGTGTTCCTTCACCCCAAAATCCTTCATGGGGTTAAGCATAAACCCTGCCAGAGACCCCACCTGAGTACTTTTTTT
Organism: Arenaria interpres; assembly: GCA_013399435.1. NCBI lineage: Eukaryota > Metazoa > Chordata > Aves > Charadriiformes > Scolopacidae > Arenaria > Arenaria interpres. The sequence goes on from VXAK01019093.1 coordinate 39,619, forward strand.
CTTTTTTCCAGCCTATTTCTCAATTATTTAGAGAAGCACTTGTTGCAGCGAGGGGCATAAAAACAACCCCTGCTCTGGGCAGCCACCAGGAGGTCACAAAAACTCAGGTCTGTGCCCTGGGAAACACCCCCCGCCCCGAGCCCAGGGGGGATGGAGATGTCTGGCGAGAAACACATGGAATCAAAATATAAATAATAAAAAAATGGAGTTGAGATCAATAAAAATGTTTCATTTCAACTCTTTCTGATGGATGGGAGCGCAGGGGGAGGGTTGCCTGATGGATGGGTGTCTCTGGAAGGCAGCTGGATGGATAGGATTCCCTAAATGAAGTTGGGTGCATTTCAGGTGGTTATTTTTTTTTGTTGTTGTTATTATTCTTATTTTATGACATTTTTGTTACTACTACGTGTAAATTCCATCGCAGTCGGGACACAGCGACAGGAATGACGGGGACAGGAATGGCCACGTGAAAGCAGGCGCCCAGGAGCAGCCACGCTCCGTTTTATTGCTCTGCCTTGAAGGCTAAATTCAGGATTTTATTTATCTCGGTCCCTTTGGTGGGACAGGGAGGGGGGGACAAAGGCAGCGGGTGGGAGGGCAATTCTTGTGCTATTCCTGCCTTCAACCCAGGGCCCTCGGGGAGATTTAGCACCTTCCCCCTCTGCGGTGACGGATCTCTGAACGCTTTGGTGCCTCCAAATCTAATCACCTGGTGACCTCCAGGGACAAGTGAAAACCCGCTCCTGTATTTAGACAGCAACGACATTAATCTCCGAGGTAGTTAATTACATGCTTATTGGGCTTGCTTTGTGCCGTAATGCCATGCAAGTTACGCTTCTTTTAAAGCGAAGCCACCCAGAAATCCCTGTTATGAACAACATCGCTCCTGTTCAGGTGAACGCATTCCCAAAATATTTAAATATTTAAATATTTAAGCTACTCCCTCTTCTCCTCCACAGCTCATTCCCTCTCCCTGC
>VXAK01019093.1:45317-80813 GCA_013399435.1 Arenaria interpres
ATATATATATATATATATATATGTATAGTCCCATAAATACAGGGAGAGGCTGGCAGCCGAGCAGCTCTTAGGTCCAAAAGGAATTTCAATTTCTGCCTGCGCCGAAGTTGGGCTTGGGTTAGTTATTGCTTGATTTGGGGCTGGGAGGGTTTGGGGAGAGAGAAAATTAAGGCTCCTCTGGAGAGCACCAGGCTTGGGGGGGTAGGGGGGCACCCGGGGGCTTCACTGGATCCTGAAAATGAGCTAAAATGTTAAACCTGTTCCTGCTGGTGGTAACGGGTAGTTGGTTTGATGGAGGGGACCTCTGTGTGTCCTTAATTCTGATAGCACCTGAGGGCAGGGGGAGCGACCGAGGGCAGGGGGAGCTGGGCTCGTGGGGACACAGGGACATCACACTCTCCTGCCATCGTCCCCGCGGTGCCCTCCTGACACAGGGCACGGAGCCCAAGGGTCCCAGCGTGGCTCCAGCCAGCCTGGATGCTGCAGAAGGNTTGTGTTGTTTTTAAAGGTTCAAGCATTGTATTTTGGGGGCAAATTCCTTACTGAGACCTCCCCAGAGCATCCGTAAAACCTTTGGAACTGGGACCATCACATTCTTTCCTTATGCTGGGAGAGCAGCTCCCTGCTAATATAGAAGTCCCTCGAAGCCAACAGCCGTAAGGAAACTACATATAAATATATATATATATNGCTAAAATGTTAAACCTGTTCCTGCTGGTGGTAACGGGTAGTTGGTTTGATGGAGGGGACCTCTGTGTGTCCTTAATTCTGATAGCACCTGAGGGCAGGGGGAGCGACCGAGGGCAGGGGGAGCTGGGCTCGTGGGGACACAGGGACATCACACTCTCCTGCCATCGTCCCCGCGGTGCCCTCCTGACACAGGGCACGGAGCCCAAGGGTCCCAGCGTGGCTCCAGCCAGCCTGGATGCTGCAGAAGGGTTTGGCAGGGGGAGCTTTGTTCTGGACCTTTTCACTTAAGGATAAAGTAGAAGGAAAAATGCTTTATTTCCAGTCCTTTGCTTCCTCGATCGAGGCTATTTTTCACCCCCATATTTTCTTCCCCCTCTCCTTTATTCGTGGCTCATAAACAACCTCCTTCTGTTGAGCTCTTTCTCCCGTCCTGGCCTCTCTCCTCTCTCTGCCCCGGGCTCCTTCGCTATTTATTCTCGAGCACAACAGCCCGGCTGATCGGAGCCAGCTTATCCAGCGCTGCAGAGACTGGGGGGGAAACACAAGGCTCCCAGTAAAAGGCTCACCGTCCCCTCCATCTACACGTCACTGCCCAGAAATCAGCAGAATTTCTCCCAGTATCAACGGGGGGAGCATCCTCAGGCGGTCAGGACACTGGCTAGAAAGGTTGTATGTCATATCCCAATATCAGAACTCAGACTTTTAAATTATTTTTGTCAGTGCTAGGTACTTTCTGCCTTTTGAACCTCCCCGTTACGTTTCTTTACAAGCATCAAATAGAAAGAAAACTGAGGTGCTCCGACCTTCACACGAGCCAGAAGCTGAGTCTTTGAGAAACCTCAAACCCCTCACCAGCACATGGGGCAACTCTCTGCAACCTCGTGCTGCAAGTCTCAAAAATGAGAATATTTGGAGCTCCCCCAGCCCTCCACACCCAGAGAAACCCATCTGCCAGCAAGGTGGGCAGACACAGGCTCATCCCTGCCCAAGAAAGGGGGGATCCACCCCGGGAATAAGGCATCTCCCTCCCGCACAAGCCCTGGGAGCGTGGGGTGAGGCGCGGACGCTGCTGCCTCGGCGAACTTATCGCCCAGAGGAGCCGGTGGAGAAGAGAGTCCAGGCAGTTTAATTAAAGATAGGATTCTTTGAGCGCTTATCGCAAGGGCAGCGCGAGGCAGGCTCTGCCAGGACCCGAGGTTAACCCGAGCGATTTCAAGCTTTCGGTGTAAAAACCCTTGACGAGCGCAGACAAGGAGAGCGGGGTGATAAACTGGCAGGAAAGCGCTGCCGAAGGGGACGCGACGTGAGGACCGTCAGCTGGAGAAGAGAGAAGGGGAGGAGAGACGGGAAAGAGCTTTTAGCACCATGTCATCCAGCCTGGAGGATCACCGACCCCGGAGCGGTACCCAAAACCGGGCTGGGAGGGGAGCAGGAGGGCGGCTCAGCATCTCCGCGCTGCCAAAGGCTTCCTACATCCCACAAACTCCTCTTTTTTTTTTTTTTTCCTTTGCATCTCAGTTCTTACATTTCTTATCTTTCGGGGACAACCCGCTGCCCTTCACCATGGGAAGCTGCTCGACGCCTGTGTGGACTCGGGGGGAAGAGCCCTTGGGATTTCCCATGTGAGCACAAGCGTATCGCCCCGCTGAGAGCCAGGATAAGTGCCGAAGTATCCTGATCCATGAGAAAAAGAGGGCAAAAAAAGCAAAAAAAAAAAAAGCCAGAAACACCGTCAGGGCTAGCTGGTGCTGGGCTGATACAGAGAAACAGGATCCATCACCCCAGACCACACACCGGCTTTGGCAAAAATACACCCCACAAAGAACCACAAAGAGCCCCCAGGTCTGCACCCGAGCATCTCCCCACGCCAGGGAGGGGGGACACACTGCTTGCCCCCGTTGCCGGCCGAGGGGAAGGTTTCCTAGCAAGCAGTCAGCAATTTCTCAGCCCACACTTTGTGAAAAGTTCAGCATTGCAAAGATCATAAAAAAAAAAATAAAATCTGGAAGCTTTCTTCCTTGCCCTCCCTGCTCCCACGTCCCTCGCCCGCACCAACAGCCAGCACTGCCAACATTCAATTAACCCCCCCCGCGTTCAGAGCTGCAGCCACCCCTGTGTGCCCAGGGGTTGCCCCCCACAAGCTGGGAATATTTTCCCAAATTGAGGAGCTCTGAGGTTTGTGCGTTTGCCATCGCCGGGGAAATGGAAAGGCAGAGCTGGAACCGCTTTTGCGTGACTCAGGGGCTCCACTCCCAACCCTTCCTTTTCCCTAGAAATATGACAAAAAGGAGGAATATTTCATTTTTGAACAGATGGGATGGGGATATTCCTGACTAGGTCCGTTTATCACAACCAGGCAAGTATATTGCATATGGAAAAATAAAAACGGTGTTGTGGAATGACTTGGGCTGAGCCAGCCCTGCCCTGTGCCCACGGTGATGGGCAGCCGGAGCATCACCTCTGCCGTGGGGCAAAGGGTGCCCAGGGAGCACCCAGCTTCACTCCTACCCTAAGGAATGGGCCCAGCACCCACAAAAACAAAATCAGGGTGAGCATCACCACAGGAAGGAGGGGGCTGTTTGGCTATTTTTAATGTTGGGGTGGTATAAAGCTTGGAGATCATATTGGCTTTTAAAATTGCCTTTTTCTGGCTGGTTGCACCCCAATAAAGCATGAAGATGTATCACCATCTTCCAACGTATGTACAGAAGGAGGGAGAGGGAGGCTGCTATGGGTTTGAAAGTCTCAGATCTCCTGGTTTTGCTGGTTCACAGGGCTGTCTGGGGGAAAAACAGCACTGAGGAGAGATCTGGTGTCAAGGAACCCCTTGAGATCCATCAGATCTCATGGCAGAGATGGAAATCTGGAGCTAGACCAGTTAAAGCACCAGCATCCACCTGGGATGCTCCAAGGACTTTCCACAAACTTTGCTCCGGCCTTTCTGACATTTCCAGGGGGAGTTTCAGCAAAGCCAAATCACCGAAAAATAACCCGGTCTCGACCATCTGTCCTCTGTGGGGCTGAGATGTGGGGTCACAGCCCAAGACTGCGGAAAGGAGGCTCAAATCCATCATCAGAGCTGCCGGAGCTGGGCTCAGGGGTGCTCACAGCGACGTCCCAGGGACAAAACCAGACACAGATCACCCCTTCTACTCCAGCAGCAGCATCTCTGCAAGGGAGATGGGTCGGGAGGGCAGGACCAGGGATCCTACCCCAAATTTTGTGAGCTTTCTGAAGCTGCAGGAGAAACAGGCTTCTCTTGCGTTAATTAAATCATAAGAGGAAACGATAGCATGGATAAAAGCAGCGAGTGCGGAGCGGCTGGGAGCTGGTGCTAATGAGGGTTGATTTTGCATGAGCGCGACTGCCTTTGGTTCGGAGACAGAAATATGCTGAAGCAGAGGCTTTTGTCAAACTCGGGCCAAAACACATCTGTGAATAATTGAACAATATTCACGTTGGAGGAGTCAGCAATTTGTCACTGGCTTCCTCCGGCAGTCTGGGAGGAAGGGGAACGGCTTTTGGAGAGTGAGAGGAGAGACAAAGCCAGCTCCAGCAGTGGGATAACGAGATGGGCAAAGGTGATACCGGGACCTCGTGGGCTCCTGGATGAACAGATCCCCATCGTTTCTGCTGCACGAGACCTAGTGAGCAGATGAGAGAGGAATCCAGGAGGAGGAGGATGAGGGTGGAGGGGAAAAGGCGATAGCTGGAATATCAACTTTCGAATCCTGCATCATTTTTCCTCCCCCTCGAAAGGTCAGAGACAGCTGGCCCTGTTAACGAGGACCTTTGGCGGAGAAAATTGCCTTGTGAGAGGGTGATTTCCAGGACTGACACTCTATTGATTGCACTGACTGCCCACCAGTGGCGTTCAGAGACCGCCAGGCTGCCGTCCCAGAGCATCACCCCATGTCAGCCCACTCCCGGCACACTGCGACCCACGGGGCTGCCTGGCCTCACCTTGCTTGCTGGGAAATAAAGCCAAAAATAAGGGGAAAATTGCCGGAAAAAGAAAGGGACGGGCACGGGACAGAGCAGGGTTTTCAATTTCATCAGCTAAAACCAGATTTTCCTTTCCCCCCCATCACAGTGTGTGGGATTTTGGGCCAGCAGGAGAACAACCTGGATGTCCCTGGGCTGCTCCTGGCCCTGGAAGAGCCACCAGGGAGGAGAAGGCTTGGACAAGCCTCAGTCTTCATGCTGAGATTTGCCCATCGGCCCCAAATTCAAGGGCAGCATGGTGATTTTTAGCTTTCAAAACCACACCAGCCCTCCCGCACAGACGCCTTGGCCAGCCTGAAGGTCGAGCAAATTGGGAAACCAAAGTTGCTGCTGCAAGGAAAGCGGCGGGAGAGGGGCTGCAAAGGTTTTGCAGCGTCTTGCAAGAAAAAAAACAAACAAACCAACAACCTGGAAGAGGCGAAAGATTTCCCCTTTGAAAGAATCCCCACCCTCGTTTTCAAAACAACTCTCAACCTGCAAAACAACATCAGTGAAAGCTGATTTTTGGTTGTTTCTCGCTGGTGTGTTTTCAGCTGGGGGGGAAAAAGGTAAAAATCACGCTTTTCACACTCCAGCCCAAAACTCCGGCGTCTGTCGGGTCCCCTCCTGCCACACGCAGTTCCCCACCCCCTCCCGCAGCCCGGCAGAGCGTGTGTCTCACCGAGCTCCGGCTCCTGAACACGTTTGTAAATCTGCGGTAATAAGAGCGCGGGCAGTAGTAAATCTTCGCTCCGACGTTCAAGGCTGACACTTCTGCAAACTCGAATTTGTTTTTTTCTCCCCATCGTGAGCAGCCCTGTTTATAAATAAAGACATTCCGCCCTCCCCATCCTCCCGGCCGCTCTGCTCGAGGCGACGCGACGGCCCGACAAGAGCCTGGAGGAACCAAAGGGTGACTTTGCCAAGAGCAGGAACCAAGGAAGATGCTTTGGGGTTAAATTGCCCAGGGGAACCCACGGACCAGCATCGCTGCTGCGGTTCACGATGGTGGGAATTATTTAGATATCCCTGTCTTGCAGGGCTTGATACACCGGGATAAATCTATTTTTTAAGCTCGAATCACAGAATTGTAGGGATGGGAAGGGACCTCTGGGGATTATCTCATCCAACCCCCTGCCCGAGCAGGGTCACCCAGAGCAGGTTGGACAAGGTCATGTCCTGGTGGGTCTGATATCTCCAGAGAAGGAGACCCCGCAACAGGGAGACTCTCAAATAAAAGATGTTTTTCCTCACGTTGAGATGGAATTTCCCATGCTCCAGCTTGTGCCCATTGTCCCCTCCCTGGGCACCACTGAGAAGAGCCTGACCCCATCCTCTTGCCACCCCTCCTTTAGATATTTATGAGGACAATATAGCTTCTCTCTCTAGCTGAGTACCTCCTTAGAGCTGTCATCTTTAAATAGGACCCTTCTCACAAAGTTTTTCCTCTTTATTTTTTTTTTGCTGAAGTTTCTTTCCATTAGCATGTGCTCTCACACCAAAGCATCCCCCTTCCCTCTGCGCTGCCTGGTGTCCCCGGGCAGTGACAGGGCTGGCAGAGGAGGTACAAGAGCAGAGAGAAAAGCCACCCTGGAGCTCACACCACCTTTTCAAGCAGGGCTCACCACGTTTGGCTTCCCTGAACCCCCGGGGAGGTGGTCCCCAATTTCCCTGCCGGCAACCCAGGCTCCAGAGGGGGATCTGCACATCCCTGGAGAGGAGCCAGCCCCCGTCCCCCGCTCTGCAGGGAGCAATGGGGTGGATGGAGAGGGGGCAGAGCCAGGCAGGCGAGCAGAAACACAACCCGAGCCGGCTCCAAGAAAGCATCTGCCTCCCGGGCTCGCTGCCCATTTTTCAGGCTTATTTGCAAGCCGTGGCACAGCAAGGCGTGAGCATCCAGAGAAGCAGGATGGCAGACTGAATGATGGCCTGGCCAGAGCGGTCCAGGGGTGGCTGTGATGTCCCTGGGCCACCACCGCCTGTCCCCAGTCCAGGGACCTGCTCCTCGGGTCTGGCACCGGTGGGTAAACATCCCCTCTGTTGTCCCCGGGGGGAGCAGGCCGGCTCCTCCCCGACTGCCAGCAAACCCATCCAAGGATTAGGGAGCGATTAGGAAGTGCTTTGAGAACGTGTAGCCCAACAGAGGCCATAATTATTTAATAAGCGAGAGTAATAATGAAAAGCAACTGGCGCTGAGCAGCTGGGATGGCCGGGTCCAGATTTTTAGCAAAGGGGTTGACAGGTTTCAGGGGGAACTCTGCTGGTCCCCCCTATCCTTTCCATCCTCCCATCATCGCTTGGTCCCTTTGGGCTCCACATCCCAGATCTGTTAAACAGGATCTCTGTTAAACAGGGAAGAATCCCAAAGGATGCCCCATGGGATCCCGCTGGAAGCTGGGGAGCGAAGAGTGGAGCCCGTGGGACGCAGCGCTGGGGGGTTGCCAGGAGGTGTTAACATTAACGGCAATACTGATGCCAGCAAACAGCATCCTCCCGTGACGGAGCTGGGGGATCCCCCCCAAGGAGACACCCACCGCAGCTTCACGGGGGCCAGGATTTATGGTCCCCATCCCCATCTCCCCACGGCGACAGGGAGAGTGATGAAAAGCAGGAGGGGAGCGAGGGACGTTCTCCGGGGTCCTCCAAACCGCTTCCACGTGGGGAGCCTGAGAAAGTTGGGTCCCCGACAGCTCAGGGAGATGTCGAGTCATCAAATTTGGCTGCATCCATCATCAAATCCCGCTGGAACCGGGCCCTGAGCGAGGGGTGCAGCCGCACTGGAGCTTTGCACCTTGCTTACAAGTCGCTGGGGCTTGGAGCCAAAAAACCACCCTGCTGAGGCTTCCCTGCTGCTTCTTCCCATTCCTTTCCAAACCGGGAATTAAGTGGCCTGGGAGAAGTTTATTATCCAGCCCACAGGGGATTAAAATGACTATTGCAGGCAGGAGTTGATGCCCATCACCTATAGCTGTGTCCTGCCGCGGTGAGGAGGGTGAAGGGCTGGGGGGGAGGTGGTGGTGGGATGAAGGTCTGGCCCGTCCTGGAAAACAGGGAGGCTCGAGCTGCCACCTTCTCTTTGTGGGAAAAACCATCTGCGGCGCATGGAATTAATCAGGGTAAACATAAAATTAACATGTTTCAGCCAGATTTGACATGCTCTTCCCCCCCTTCCCTCCCCTACCCCCCACCTCCAGACGGATGCTTTCCCAACCCCAGCATCCAGCCTTGGCTGGGAGCTGCCATATGGATTGGATTCTTTTCCTGGAACTTGCTCTATAACGCACGCATAAAATGAGTTATTTTCGCTCGGGCCCAAGAGCTGCCATTGCTCCCCGCTTCCCTTTGACCTATCCTGTTTCCCCCCCAGCTTATTTATGGGCATAATTACACCCTGCTATTGATTTCCTGACAGCTGTCCTGATGCTAACTGTGTTACAGCATCGAGATCTCCACGGCAAAGGTTTTCACAGGCCTTGGCAGCCCGGGGAAGGCGGCTGACGCAAGGAGTAAATCGCATTTTCTGCTGGCATTAAGATATACCTGCTCCCAGAGCCAGGGCAGCAGCAGGGGGGCGGCAGGATTGGGGCAGGCAGCAGGGACCACGGCCGTCACCTCCTCCCAGCAGAGAGCAAAAAAAAAAAAATAAAAAATAATATAAAAATCACAGGAGGTGGATAGAGACCCGCTGAGATGCTGGTGACGCAAGAAATCCGCTGCAAAACAGCTTGTACATGGAGTTTAAAGGAGATGTGGCTCCTTCCCCAGCGCCTGGGCTGGGTGGATTTTTTGCTCAGAAAATAAAATAAGAAAAAAAGTCTTTTTCCAGGGCATCAGGCGGATCTTTCTTGCTCAGACTTTTCCCCCCTCTGAAGGGCGCCAGTAAAAATATCAGGGTTTCACGGGGAATTTTGACACACGTTTCCATCCGGGACAAGTAAAAGCGATGGCAGCTTTAATGGAATACAGAGCAGAGGGGTGGGGGGGAAAAAATAAATAAATTAAATCAACTCGCTATTGAAAGGCTCCTTTTTTCCAGAATTGGGATTCAAGTGAAAACACATTGAAATAGCAACATTTCCAAGCCATGCGTAAAACCACAAGGAATTCCTGTGCGTGGGAGGGGAAATAAATCCCCCCAAAAATCAACTTTCTTTATCTGATCCCAGCTGGTGGCTCAGGCCCAAGGATGAAGCCGAGGAAAAGCAGAGCTCCCGGGCAGGGAGGAGGCCTGATGCCAGGGTGATGGTCGGGCAAGGAGGGTGGTGGGGGACACGTTTCCATGAGCAGGCAGCTCTGCCTTCCCACCGGGACAGCTCTCCCAGGACATCCAGCGACTGTCAGTTGTGTCAAGAAGCTGCTGGTACCTCCTTCCCCAGGCAGGGACGGTGCCTGAGCCTGCAGCGCTGTCTGCTCGGCTCTTTGGGGAGAGTTTTTAGAAACCTTAAATAAATCAGCACGGCGGCTCAAAGCAGATGAAGTCGCAGGCTGGCGCACGGTGGGAAATTAAAATTGATGCTCAGGTCCCCCCCCTCAGGACTCCGCAGAGCTGCTCTGACCCACTTGCAGGAGGAAAACTTCCCGCAGAAGGGATGTTCGCCGCTCGCTTAACTCCTGCCAGCCCGGCCCCTCGCTCTGCTTCCCAGGGGCTGAGGCACCCCAAAACCAGTAAGGGTTACCGGCCTGTAACCAGTGGTGTCCCCCAGGGGTCAATACTTGGTCCAGTTTTGTTCAACATATTTATCAATGACCTGGATGAGGGGACAGAGTGTATCCTCAGCAAGTTCGCTGATGACACCAAACTGGGAGGACTGGCTGACACTCCAGAGGGCTGTGCTGCCATCCAGTGTGACCTGGCCAGGCTGGAGAGCTGGGCAGAGAGGAACCTAATGAGGTTCAACAAGGGCAAGTGTAGGGTCCTGCACGTGGGGAGGAAGAACCCCAGGCACCAGCAGAGGTTAGGGATGGACCTGCTGGAAAGCACTTCTGAGGAGAAGGATCTGGGGGTCCTGGTGGAGAGTAAACTACCCAGGAGCCAGCAATGGGCCCTTGTGGCCAAGAGGCCAACGGGATCCTGGGCTGCAGAGGGAAGAGTGTGGCCAGGAGGTGGAGGGAGGTCATTCTCCCCCTCTGCTCTGCACTGGGGAGGCCACAACTGGAATCCTGCGTCCAGTTCTGGGCTCCCCAGTTCAAGAGAGACAGGGAACTGCTGGAGAGAGTCCAGCGTAGGGCAACAAAGATGCTGGAGGGATTGGAGCATCTCCCTGCTGAAGAAAGGCTGAGAGAGCTGGGACTCTTGAGCCTGGAGAAGAGAAGGCTGACGGGAGACCTCAAGGTCTTAGATCCTTCCAATGATCTAAAGGGTGGGTTGAAGGAGGATGGAGCCGGAGTCTTTTCCGTGGTTCCCAGTTACAGGATGAGGGGCAACGGGCACAAGCTGGAACAGGGGAAGTTCCAGTCCAATGTGAGGAAGAACTTGTTTGGGGTGAGGGTGGCAGAGCCCTGGAAGAGGCTGCCCAGGGAGGGTGTGGAGTCCCCTTCTCTGGAGATCTTCAAGCCCTGCCTGGATGCTCCTGAGTGATGTGCTCTGGGCAACCCTGCTTTGGCAGGGGGTTGGACTGGATGGTCTCTAGAAGGTCCCTTCCAACTCCAACGACTCCATGATTCCATGAAACCGGGCAGATATGCCACCCACCAACCAGCCTTCCAACACTGTGCCGCTTCCAGACACCCCCAAACCCTCCCCTTGTATAAACTCAGTATAAACTCCCTATAAACTGAGTATAAACTCTGTTTTACCCCTGCCCTCAATGTCACTGCCTTGACTGCAGAGGAACAGCTAAAAAAACCCCCATAAAGTGGGACAGATATCCACAGAAAGGGACCATCAAACAGCTGTCCCACCGGCCCAGGCTTCAAAAGGCAGCTGAAAGAGAGCATTTAGCCCATGTGCCCTCCTGGGAAGCGTATTCCTCTGCAGATTCTGCCCTTCCTGATGCTGCAGCGAAGGGAAATAGAAGCTGCACGGCCAGAAATGCATCTCACCTTTTACAGCTGCCTTTCAAGTCGCTCCCGGCTTTTTCCCCAGGTGCTGGTACAGCTCAGCATCGCTCAGGATCTCTGCTTCCCTCCCCTCTTTGCTCTCTGATGTCTGCAGAGACAGATCTTGCAGCCTCCTGGCCCTGCTCATCTCTCCGACCCATCTCCAGAACCCAAAAAACCTCTTGCTGGGATAAAAAGTGGGATGGTAATTAACGGAGCAGCCCCCATACAATTATGGATTGATTGCTTATGTTAGGGTCATGCTGATTGCCTAGCATCAATATACGTCCACAGGGCTGGCAATGGGTCCAGAGGGGAGATCAAGGCATGGGGGGGGGGACACGACACACACAGACAAAGGGACGCATGGACAGGGATGCGGGAATTGCTCAGAATCTTTGGTCAAGCCCCAAAGGCAGCCATGGGACACACAGGTACCCACAGCACTCCCCGCCCCACACCGAGACACCTACTTTGGCACATAATAATGACATTTTCCAAGGGCTGCAATTCATTACAGCCCTTGGACATGTTCTTGACTCATTTCCTTTAAAGAGCTCCTGGTGGGTGCTGAGATTTGGGGACAGGAGGGTGATGGCAGAGGGGAGAGGGTTGGTTTTGGCTCTGCATCCTCTGGCTTCAGGGCAAGGGTCTGCACAACCCCTGCAACCACAATCATAGAATGATACGGGGTTGGAAGGGACCTCTGGAGATCACCCAGTCCAACCCCCTGCCAAAGCAGGTCCGACAGGAATGTGTCCAGGTGGGTTTGAATGTCTCCAGAGAAGGAGACCCCACCACACCTCTCTGGGCAGCCTCTGCCAGGGCTCTNACCCCCCCACACCTCTCTGGGCAGCCTCTGCCAGGGCTCTGACACCCTCACAGCAAGAAGTTCCTCCTTGTGTTTAGATAGAACTTCTCATGTTCAAGTTTGTGCCCGTTCCCTCTTGTCCTGTCCCTGGGCACCACTGGAAAAAAACTGGCCCCATCCTCCTGACACCCCCCCCCTTGAAGTCTTTTTGGGCATTGATCACATTCCCCCTCAGCCTTCTCTTCTCCAGACTAAAAAGCCCCAAGTCCCTCAGCCTTTCCTCGTAAGGGAGATGCTCCGGGCCCCTCATCATCTCTGTAGCCTCTGCTGCCCCCTCTCCAGCAGTTCCCTGTCCTTCTGGAAGTGGGGAGCCCAGAAGTGGTCCCAGTGCTCCAGCTGGGGCCTCCCCAGGGCAGAGCAGAGGGGCAGGATGACCTCCCTCCACCTGCTGGCCACACTCTTCCTGATGCCCGCCAGGATGCCCTTGGCCTTCTTGGCCACAAGGGCACATTGTTGGCTCATTGGAAGGGCTTGGAAAAACACGGGGGCTTGGAAAAACAAGCTGCCCTCCCCCAGCCGGGAACAGGGGATCTCTGCACTGAAGCCGGGCTGTAAAAGCACATGTACAGTCACGTAAATCCCAAACTGTTCCTGGCGTCCTGCCTTGGGATATTTCCAATTGTCGGGCAGACACTGCACAGCATCCCCAGGACGAGCCCCACGCCAGCAGGGGTGGGGAGAAGGGGGGAAAACACCGCTGAAAAAGCGCTTTTCTCACCCCACGCTCCAGCAGTGAAGGAGCAACCTCAGCGACGCTCTCAACCTGCCAAAAAACCACCCATCAAATTCCCACCCTCAACCCACCGAGGTGGTGGGAAAGGGAGCGGCGGATGAAGGATGCTCCCAGGGCGGAATGGGGACCCGAGATGTTCACTAGGAGCCAAAACACCATAAATTCACATTAAATTCACACCGTAACCCACTCCCTTGGCACGGTAGCCCTTGGTGATACCAGGCTGTGGTGTATAATAGTATATTGCTCTTTTTTTTTTTTCCTTTTTTGCTCCAAACAGGTCATAACAAGTAGCAGCCATTAGACTAATTAGCCCCAGTGAAAACAGAAGTGTGGGGAGGATTGAGCAGAGGCGGTAATTGAAGCCAAATAATGAATATTTAACTCTCTTAAGTAAAGTTTAATTAAGTTATCCTATGGCTGAGGCTTTTTGCAGTATTACTGTGGCTTTCAAGCACATTAAGATGAGCCAAAAATAAGCTTGCCAGAGACAGGGGGTACTCTCCCCTTTTCTGCACCCCTCTCTGCCGAGCTGCATCACTCTTTAGCCCATAGGTGTCATTAACAGGAAAGTTGAATTAATTTAGAGCAAGGCTCCTCCGACCAGGCTGCAGCAGTTTATTCCCACCATAAGAGCCTGGGGGTGGACGCTCCTGGGGTTTTTAAGGGGTTTTTAAGCCCTCGATGGAGGAGGATGAGCCAGCCTGCATCCCTCGGCTCTTCCCAGGAAGAACCCCTACCCTCAAAACCCTTCCAGTTGGAAAGAAACGCGGCTTCTCCCACATTTAAGTGAAAATGCAACAAGTGCTTTGAGCATCCCGATTTAAATGAACCCTCCAGCTCACACCCTGGGAAGACGCCCGTCAGATTTGCTTTACTTTTCCCCGGTGGCAAAGGAAGCTTCTACCAGGCCAGGGAGCAGAGGAGACTCTTCTGGGCTCCAAAAAGTGCTTTATACCCTCAAACTGCCCACCCATCCTCTGTGGGGAGGGGGGGACCAGTGCCCCCGACAGTACCCAGCCCCCTCCCCGGGAAGGACGTGGGTCCAGCTTCCGATTGCTCTTTTAGCAAAACCCAAATTCATTAGCGCACTTCCCCTCTCTCCGGGGTTTGCCCTTTCGAGCTCTCAGCAATATTATTTTTTTTTGGTGTTGTTGATGAGCATTAACTTCCCCTCCAGCCGAGGCTGGGAGTGCACCTGATGAACGGCTTTAATGTCACTCACTAATTGCAGAGCCCTCCAGCTCCAGGAGCTGATGCTCCATTAGCACCGGGGCGAGAGGGGCTGCTGAGGGGCCCGACCCCCCCAATTCTCCCCACCGAACCCTCTCCCCCCAGCAGGGCAATCAGCCCGTTGTGGCTCTAAAACGCCCGGGACGCCGATGAGTGATTTATAACACCACCCCATCAGGTAGACAAACCTCCCTGTAATTGCCTGTCCTTCTCGGGGCTCTTAAAAGCTTTCCGCGGGAAGAGAACAGAGGCTCCTTGTCAGAAACAGGTTATTATACAGACAAAAAGAGCCTCCCCCTTCTCCCCTGCCTCTTGTGGTGGTGTTATTTTTTTTTTTAACTTAATGTTTTATTTTCCACCACCCGCCTGGCCACAGCTCTCTCCTGAGCTGGGGGTGAGGCTGAGGCACAGCTGGAAGGGTATCGTTTTGAGACTGTGCCACTGCTGGGAAGGGTTTTAAAGGACAGTTTTTGGATGACCTTCAGCATGGGATTCCTCATACACAGGACCACGCACGGTCACACAAGACTGGGGATGGGCTTTCACTCCATGTTTTATAATGCAAAAATCAATCCTCAAAGGATGCAGAGCAGAGTGGGGGAGTTCTGGGCTCCCCAGTTCAAGAGAGACTGGGAACTGCTGGAGAGAGTCCAGCGTAGGGCAACAAAGATGCTGGAGGGATTGGAGCATCTCCCTGCTGAAGAAAGGCTGAGAGAGCTGGGACTCTTGAGCCTGGAGAAGAGGAGGCTGAGGGGAGATCTCATTCATGCTCCCAAGGATTTAAAGGGTGGGTTGAAGGAGGATGGAGCTGGAGTCTTTTCCGTGGTTCCCAGTGACAGGCTGAGGGGCAACGGGGCAACCCTGCTTTGGCAGGGGGTTGGACTGGATGGTCTCTAGAAGGTCCCTTCCAACTCCAACGATTCCGTGATGCTGTGTTCCCCACTGCCCGTGGGGGTAATGCCATGCAGTGCCCTAAGCTCCAGAGTGATGGCCAAGAGCGATTTTGGTCACCAAGGGGGAATGCACCATTCCCTCACATGGGGATGGAGCCCCATGAGGCACCCATCATCCCACCAGCACCAGGGACACCTTTGGGACCCCCACTGGCAAACGTCCCCCATCCCCATGGGGTGACAACAACCAGTCCAGCTTCAAAAAGAACCCAAGGAAGGCATTTTCAAACAACTCCCTGCCCGTCTCCCGGAGATCAAACTGCTGGCACGGAGCAGCGCTGCTGACTCATAACGCTTCATTAGCGATTCGCTGGCAATTAATTCATCTCTTGATGATGTTCGGTCACTTTTATCCACAGAGAAGTGTATTTTCACCTCCCCTCACGCTGCCTCTGCATTAGTGCGGCTCTGCTGGTTGCAGCAGGGACCGGGTTGCTTTGCCGTTGCCTTCTCCTCCTGCCAAAAACCAGCTCCTCTGTGCAGAAAAGTGGAAAAAAAGCCCAAACCCTCTCCATTCAACCAGCCTTTGCTCGCCCTCTCTCTCTTTCTCTCTGATTTTCTGTGTCTTGCTTTAAAAGAGCTGAGCCTGGTGACTTTCCAAGGCGGGGAGACGATGCTAGACAGGCTTCTGGTTTGATCCAGCCTGACAATGCTTCCGCTCTGCTGATATTTGTATCGAGTACCACAAGGCAAGGGAAATGGGGATTTTCCTTTTGAATCAGTGCTTAGCCTGCTTACAAGGAGCAGCCAGGGTCACTGAACGGGAAAACCATTTCATTCTCCCCAGAAATAGTCCATTACGGTGCCGCTAAGCTGGGGGAGCAGAGGGCAGCACTGCACAAAAAGCAGACACACCTCGACTCATTTGCCACCCCCAGCCCCACCTTCCCCTCACAGCATCCTCTCTGGCCAAAAAACCACCCACAATAAGCTCTGGAGTGCCAAAAGATCCCTAGGGCACTCAGATAAAGCAGCAGGGAGGGGGGCGCTGGGGGTGCTGCAGGCTCAGGACTGCCAACACCTTCCCCCAGGGCAAGGGGGGGTTTGGGGGAGTCCCCAGCCCAAGGCACCTTACCCCAAGGTTTCACCAACCGCACTCGAAAATCTGATTTTTTGGAGCAGGGGAAGAGGCAGGCAAAGGGGAAACGTAGTCAACCTCAGTGGGCAGAGGGGAAAACTCAGGCATAGAGTAATTTTATATATAAATATGCATTTTTAAAGCTCAGCTCCATTAAAGATTGATCTTCCTACCAGGCCAGACACCGCAGCCCTGCTCAGCCTCAGCCCCTCTTCCACACCAGTGGGATATTTGGCCTGTGGAAGAGCCAGGCTGCCACAACCAGCCTGTTAGAATTTATAAAACTCTTCTTCCAAAATTGGAATTTGGGGCCTGAAAGAACTTAACGATGCCCCTTTATTTCCCCCGCTGTCCCCAGAGGAGCTGGCACTGAATAGATGTCCTCTTTGATTTGGGAAAAAGAGATTTTTCTCTCTGCCTGTAGTTGCCTGCAGTTCCCCTGGTCGATGATTCCCAAATGCAGAAAAAGGATTCTCAGGGTGAGAACTCAAAGGGGGAGAGGCTCAGACATGGGAAATGTGTATCCCTCCAGCCCAGAGGGATGCTCTGACTCTGGTCCCCCCTAATTCGGATGGATGCTCCAGTCCCAATTCCTCCAGCCCAGAGGGATGCTCCAGCTCCGGTCCTGACCACCCCAATCCGGAGGGATGTTCTGGCCCTGAGCCCCCTAACCCAGAGGGATGCTCCGGCTCCAGTCCCAACTCCTCCAGCCCAGAGGTAAGCTCTTTGCCCGGATCCAGGACCAGACCCACAGCCCTGCTGAGTCTTTCCTTGTTTGGGGCACTTTACATCCCATGCAGCAGGATGTGGGTCACACTCTGCCCCCCTGCGTGAGAGCCACAAGCTCTTGTCTCATCCTACCCCTGCCAACCAGCCCCCATTTCTCTATTTCTGTGCCCTTCTTTTGTTACGCCTTCTTTCTTAACACTTTCCCCCACTTTCTCCCCCCCCCCCCATATGTTACTTTAGAAGAAGAAAAAGTTGAGATGAGAACCCAAAAGAGGAAAAAAATACAAGCAGAGCGGGGTGTTTCAGGGAAAAAAACAACCATGATTATTTTTAACGGGGATGGAAACAATTACGACCCTAATGGAAAGCTGTAATGAAGATTAGCCTGGGTTTTTTTCCTACCAGTAACAGCTTCCATCATGAGGGAGAGAAGAAAAACCAACAAGAAAAGGGCAGATTTTCCCGTAACTTTAATTTGCAGTGATTTTCCTGTGAGGCTCAGCCAGCTCCGGTGGGTGTTGTGTGCTCCTCCAGAGCAGTGGTACAGCCAAAGGCTCTGCCTTGAGCACCCACGTTTGCCATGAGATGGGTGCAAGCAGAGCACCCAACTTTTTTTGGGGGGGAGTGGGTGCAAGGAGAGCACCCCACAGAGGAAGATTTGGGGCTCGGTGATGGAGGATGAGGGGGCTGGACTCGTGCACACCCCCTCCCAAACCAGGCAGCCTCAATCAGCTCCCATTCATCCTCTCCTCATGCCCTGGGCTTCCTCTGAAAGCCCTTAATCATTTCTCTTATCTCCTGGATGAAAAGGCGGTGGATAAGGACAGCAGGGTCCCCTCCACGTGCCGGGGAGAGGTGACAGCACGGGACGGGATGAGCACAGCGAGGATGGGGATGCAGGATGGATGAGGCTGGAGAATCTATACCCCCCAAAACAACCAAATTACTGCTTCCTATCAAAATTTCTGGGCTGAAAATGAACATTTCCCCCGCTAAGGTCATCAGGGATGCTAAAGAAGAGCCTTGGCACCCACTGAACTGGAATAACTGGCGGTGGCTGCATGCCCCTCTGGCTTCCCATCCTGGGGCTGCGCACCCCTCCTTCTCCCATCCCCGCTCCCCCAGTCCTGACCTCCCCGGTCAGCCTCTCTAACAGTTCAGCATATTTTCAATGTGAAATAAATGTTATTTTCCTCGCACACCGAAGCCCAATTCATCTTCCTGTCAGGGGAGAGGGCGAGCAGCGGCCGGCCACTTACACTGCTTACACCCAGCAAACGGGACCTCGCTGCCGCTCGCACAAATCCTTCCTTCCTTCTTTAATCAAGCTGGAACACGGCTCGTACGGGGCTGGGAGGGAATTAAAAATAAAATAATAAGAGGTGGAAAAAGTTACCTTGTTCTCCTCTCCAGTCCCTTTTGTTCTGTCCAGAGCTATAAAACCCAGTGCGATTTTTATCTTTTCATAAACTTTTATTGAATCTGATGTTGGGAGGGCCGTGGAGTGCCATCCAATTAAACTTCCCCCTAATCCCACTCTTAACTCCCCAGCACCGATGGGAGATTAAGAACTAATAAAGATGACAAATGAGAGGAGATAAACGGGAGGCGAGGAGGAGGATGGAGGGCAGCGGGGCACCAAAAAAAGGGCTTTAATTGTGTAAGCCGTAACCCCAGTAACTCGAGAAATATGGCTTTCATATACTGCCGGGCAAACAGAGCCGGGTAAAGCTGATATTAACCACAGCCCCAGCTTCTGCTGCAGCCAGGGCTGCCCGGAGATTGAGCAAGAGATGGTCTTGGCTTGGAGCAGCCACGGTGCATTCACAAGGGTCCATGCTCTTTTGTAAAGCACCCCCAGCCTTGCTCTCCATCCAAAAGTCATTTCCCCCCTGCATCCTGCATGTATTTTTGCTCGATTTCTGGTTGGAGAGCAGCCCCGAGGAGAAGGACCTGGGAGTGCTGGTGGATGAGAAGCTCAACACACCCCAGTAATTTGGGCTCAGAGCCCAGGAAGCCCCCCCACACCCTGAGCTGCATCCCCAGCCCCGTGGCCAGCAGGGCCAGGGGGGGATTCTGCCCCTCTGCTCCGCAGTGGGGAGACCCCCCCAGTACTGCCTCCAGCTCTGGGGCCACCAACATCAGAAGGACACGGAGCTGTTGGAGTGGGGCCAGAGGAGGCCCCGGAGATGCTGGGAGGGCTGGAGCCCCTCTGCTGGGAGGAGGGGGGGCTGAGAGAGTTGGGGGGGTTCAGCCTGGAGAAGAGAAGGCTCCAGGGAGACCTCGGAGCCCCTTCCAGTCCCTCAAGGGGCTCCAGGAAAGCTGGGGAGGGACAGCATAAGAGGAGAGGGAACGGTGTGATCCTGAAAGAGGGGAGATGGAGCTGAGATGTGGGGAAGAAATTCTCTGCTGTGAGGGTGGTGAGAGCCTGGCCCAGGTTGCCCCGAGAAGCTGTGGCTGCCCCATCCCTGGAGGGGTTCCAGGCCAGGTTGGAGGGGTCTTGGAGCAACCTGGTCTGGTGGGAGGTGTCCCTGCCCAGGGAAAGGGTTTGGAACAAGTTGGTCTTTAATGTCCCTTCCAACCAAAACCATTCTATGATTCTAAATTACAGGTGCAATGGGCCAGGGAAAGTCCAGGGAAAAGCCACAAGGGAAGCCCTGGTGAAAGCCACCCCAGTCGCCGCCTGTTGCTGGGCCAACTGGGAGCTCCAGCGGACTCCCCACTCTGAGCATCCAGCACCACCAGTGGGGACAAGACCCCACCCTGCAAGCCTCCAGCTGATGAGTTGCCATATGCAATTACCTGCCTGCCTTCCCACACCCAAGCTCCTCACTCAGACATTTTCTCAGCTCTGTTATTTTCATATAGAGAGCCAATAGATGTAATTAAAGTTTCGAAGGAGCCATGCTTCACCGAGCAATCATCTGATACCTAAAAACATCTTTATCAGAGTAAAAACCACATCTATGTATATAGGATCTGTTCATCCACCACCTGAGATGGGACCCGTGGTCCAAAAATCATCCCCCAAAGCAAACAGCCCACCCTCTCTCCATCCTCCATCAACCATCATCATCCTTTCCCCCCATCATTTAGCCCAATACACCAACTGGGTGCTGCTACTTTTGGCATGCAAAAAGGGCGGAAAACAAGGTAAATCCTTCCCCAAAAGAGATCAGGGCAGGATCCCTGGGAAGCGTTTCTCTGCAGTCCATGTGCTTCCTTTCCTGTCCTTCGAGCGAAAACGTAATTGGCCTTGAGCAGGAGCTGCTGCTTTTAATTCATTTACCACTGACTCATGCCTCCCTTCCCCGGCACCCGGTTCCAACCGCATGGTGAGCGGCACTCCAACGCACTGGAGCTATTTTGACACACTAAGTAAATATCAATTAATTCGTGTTTAGAAAAAAAAAATTAAATAAAAAAAAAAAGGCTTAATTGAAAAAAATCCAGGTCCGCATGTGCAGCCCGGCATTTGCCAAAAGAGCCTTGTTTTAAGGCTCGTGTTTCTCAATTGCTGGGGATTTTACAGCTCCCACAAGGCAAAGCTCTCTCCAAAGGAACCGTGACTCACTGAAGTCAGGGAGGGGAAAATGAAAGGGTAAAATATTCACTTTCACAAAGGTCTCAGCTCCTGCCTGTGGGGGTGGAGAGCCAGGATAAGGGGGGGTGTCATGGGCTGGGGACCCCTTGGGATGTGGGAGAGGAGGGATGTGGGTGCGTGGGACAAGGGGAGCGGAGCCGGGTACCAGGGATGCTGCAGCCGGAGGATGGAGCTCTGCTATTTCCCTCCCCACCAGCCTGGCGGGAGCTGCAAAACGCTGAATTTTGCCCAAATTTCCAGGCGGTCGGTCCCAGCAGGAGCCGGTGCAGGCACAGGGCCAGCCTCCCCAGCTCACCACCAGCGAGAGGCATCATTAACGCTTTGTATTTAAAGGGGAAGGGGGAAGAAAAAACAAAAATAAAAATCCCCAGCCCCTGCAGAATGACTTAATTTAGTAAATCACTTTGACTCATGCAATTATTTGCTTTTAAAAGGCAATTAGCTGATGAGCCTGGGCTTTGTTTTGGGTCTTTTCCTCCACACTGGTGCTGCGTAAAGGAAGCGAGTGCGTCATTGGCACCGAGTCCCCGGCAGAGAGGGGACACGCCAGCCCCCAGCCCCTGTGCCAGCAGGGTGGGTGCAGGCAGGAGGGCTGTGCTCTGGAAAAGGCACAAAAAGGCCTCTTCGGAGCATGGTTTGCTGCTAAAATTCCCCCAAAAAACAGCGGTGGGAAGAGGGCAAGTCACTTGCCTGAGCCCATGCAACAGCAGCGATATAACTTGAATAATCTCTTCATCCCAGCATCTTTCTCTATGTCTAGGAGATGGAAAAAATGCCACATTCCCCACATTTGCCCAAATTCTAGTGTATTTTCTCTGCAGTGAGATGTTCCTGCTGGCAGCATACAGCCTGCGCACCCTCCCAGCTCAACCGCTGATGAACCATGAGCCCCCCCATCTATTCACAAGCCACCCGAGCACATTGAGGGGTCCGGGGGTTTGGCAGAAAAGCTGAAACGGCTCAATCACCGGACCCCCTGGTAAAATGACCCCCACTGAGCATCACCCACCCCCCCAGCAGTGACACACACTGGCCAAGGAGCAATTCCCCGTCCTCCAGCCAGGAGACATCAATGGGGACAAGCTTCCTTCAACAGCTATTTAGTCCTGAGTATTTCTCCATGGTTGTTCCTCAGTATCCCACGTGGGCCATTTCCTTCTACATTTCCCAGGCTGAAAACTGCAATAACATTTTCATTATTTAAGAGAAATTAGCTTTTTCCTCCCAGCAGGATTTGTTGCAGCCATAAAACTAGAAAGTCGAGGCAAGCTCAGGACCAGGGCGGCCGAGCCCTCGGCTCCTCTCCCCCTCCTTTGACACCTTCTAATTAGGGTTAGCCTTTGCAGCAGCATGAAACCAGCCTTTTAATTACAAGGGAGAAGGCAGGACGTGCGAGACGCCCTGTATTTTTAGACAGCGTGAAAAAATAGATATCCGACACATTTTTTTTCCTCCCTCTTCCCCCCTTCTTCCTCCCTCTCTGCTCTTCACAGCTGCCCTCAGCTGAGAACTTCAGCGCTTACAAGTGAGAAAGGGAGGGGGGAAAGGTTAACCAAGCTGTCAGAAAGGGTTTTTTTGCCCTCCTCTTAAGATGGCAAAACAGCAAAATGTGTTTACTGCTGGGCGTTGGGTAGCTAACGAGAAGTAGGTACTTCGCTGGCCTGACACTAAGTGCCTTTGACATCGATGACGGCCCTTTGGTAGGAGCAAATTCACCCGATGCCTAAACAGATTATTTCAAGTGTCTGTTGCCGGAGAGCACCACTTTGCAAATATTCTAATGTTTGAACTGCCTCATTTATCCCCGGCTCTGTATCCAGGGTGTTTTGCACGGCGCGAACCACGGCGAAGGAGAATTAGAACACGGGAGCTTTGATTTGGGATGCGTCCTCCCTACCTGTTTGTAAGGCGACCGGTGCCATCGGGGCCAGACGCCAGATTAATGGGTTGTTCCCATTTTTAAACAATTCTGCAGTATTTTTCCCCCTTCACCACGATCACCCAGAGCTCGGGGTAACCACCGCTGGTGATATACATCCCAGCCAGCCCATACTGCAATACATTAAGCCCATATGCGTGCAAACATAGAACCCCTATGGGAGCTGGGGGCACACAGGGGCTGCTTCCCAATGCAGAACCCCCCCCATTTTGGGACCCCCTTTCCCACCTCCAGCCGCTGCTCTCCATTTCCCACCTGCCCATCCAGGTTTTTCCCGAGCCCAGTGAGACACCCCAGCCCGAAGCACTGAGGAAACACCTCCAGCTTGGGGGGACACCAGCATTTGCTCCCTCCCAGCTGGGAGGGAGGCAGAACAGCATCTCCCCATCCCTTGGGTATCACAGTTGGAGGTTAGAAAAACATTACGGAGCCAGGAGGGATGATACGAGGCAGACTGTGCATGGGGGCAGCAGAAAAGACACCAAAAAACCCCATCTTTACGCTGCAAACGGCACCTATTTATTTCACCATCACTCCCTGACACCGCTTCATTTCCACATCGCTATTTCTTCTAATATTTTGAAAAGAATTTACCTGGGTATTCCAAAGGGACTGCGGTGCCAGGGACAAGCTGGTCCTACACCAAACCCCCCCAACTCTGCCCCCCAACTCCATCGGCATCACAGCAAAACCCTGGGCTGAATATTCCTGAGGATGGCTATTTCTATGCAAAAAAATCACCTGGGAAGGGAGACCCTGGGGTAGAGGAGGGAAAACACACAGAGAAGTTGCAAGAGCTGGAAAAAATTCTGTGGAGGAAGGAGCTCCAAGAGCTCCGGCTGCTCAGTTTATCAAAGGGACAAGGGAGGTGACTTGATTGCCACCAGTAAGTACCTTCCCAGGAGAAAATACAGGCTACTAAAGCATCTTTAATCTAGTGAAGACAGACATAACAAGAGGCAGGAGTTGATCGTGTCTGGCTTCAGCTTCCCACCGGAAAAATAAGGCCCATGTTTTAACAGCACAGCTGATTAACCACTGGAGTGGATGGCAGCCAAAATGATGAATTCTGCAGTTTTTAAAGGCTTCAAATCCAGGCCAGGTCCCTCTCTGGGGACCAGCACCCACCTCTGCCTGCTGTGCAGGGGGAACTGGGTGGAATAGGAAGGAGTACGATAATCAGTTCTGGCTGCTTTGTGTATTTCCAGATTATTTCATGGCCCTTTTTAAGGCTCGAAATCCAACACGACGCACAACACAGACTGCTCCTCCTGCTCGCCCAGGAGCCCTAAAAACCAGCTTCACTTTGCACCATGGGTAGCGGAGGCAAAGGATTCCGTCCCCCTCACTCCTGTCCTGCCAACTGTAGCATCCAGCTCAGCCTTAATTTATGTGACCTCCAGGACAAAGAGACACAACCCACACGGAGTCACCGACACCCACAGATGTCCCACACATAAATCCACTTCTAAAAGTTTGAAAAGTTCATCCCAGTGTACTCACCACCGGTTGCAGCACGAGCGGTGCTCCCTCATCTGTGGGGTGATGCTGGTGGGCGACTGGGGACACCTCTCAGGGTCTGGTGTGGTCTCCAGGGTTCCCAGTGCTCTGGCTTTGCTCTCTGAACCAATGAGTTTGCTCATAACACGCGCGATGAGATTTTGGTGACTTGGAAAGCTGAAAACTGGATTTCTCCTTCTTGCAGCAAAGGTTTGCCAATAAAATTGGGGGCAGGAGAATTAAGTCCAAGCAAACAAGATGGTCCAGAAAGAGAGGGAGTCTATTCAGCTTGGTGTAGACTCTTAGAATTGTTTGGGTTGGAAGGGACCTTAAAGACCATCTCCTTCCACCCCCTGCCCTGGGCAGGGACACCTCCCACCAGACCGGGTTGCTCCAAGCCCTCTCCAACCTGGCCTTGAACCCCTCCAGGGATGGGGCAGCCACAGCTTCTCTGGGCAACCTGGGACAGGGTCTTGCTTGAGGAGGGCTGGTGGGCATCTCCAGAAGGTCTCACCACAGAGCAGAGACCTCCTTTAAGCACACTCCATCCTGCTTCTGCGTAACAAGTCACCTGTCAGGGCTCCCCAGCCCTCTTAAATTACTGCCCTGAGCATCGTTAGCACCTGGTAACGACCTCAGCTGCTGCTCTGGGGCAGGTGGTGCCCAGGGGGTGGCCATCATGCACCAGCGCCATCGTAATGGCAACACATCCTTATGCAATCCTGCAAAAAATGCAATAATGCAAAAGCGAGGTAATCTGAAGGCTTCCCCCTGCTCGGGAGCATGAGGCAAGTAAAGCAGAGGCCATAAATTGTTCAACTAAGGGACAGGGAAGAGCCGTAGGAGCCGTTACCTCCTTAGAAGTCAAGCAGCACGTATTAGCATGGAAATGACTCGGGAGTCTTGGTGGGGCCGGGCAGGGGTTGTTCAGGGCTCAGCAATTCTCTCCGCTTCATCACCGGGACATTGATTTACTCACTGCTTGGCCATTTATGGGGTGCCCAGGCAGGGAGCAACACCAGCCCCTGGGAAATTGGGGGAGAAGAGAAGGTCTGTGTGTTTGGAAAAGGAAATTAGAGATGGAAAACAGATCTGGGGAGGGGTTGGAAGGAGTCCGAGCCCCCTGTACTTGCCCAGGTTCTTACACAGCAAGGCAGGATCAGCTTGAAAGGATGACTCTGCTCCATCTTTTCTTTTTCCCGGAGATGTTAAAATCCACCCCCGTCACCAGGCAGCCCACTCCTCGGTCCCCGGGTCCCCGCGTCACGTCGCTTCTCAAAGTCCCATTTTTAAAGGACAAATCGCAGGCGCTGCTTCTGCTGTTGTTCCCTGATTCCTGAGCATGTAGGTGGACAAATTTTCCCAGATTATCACCGTGCCACAGCGGGTGGTGCCAGGGAGGATAAAAAGATAAATATATATAAATATATATACAAGAGCCTGTGAAGTCACTCAGCTCCGGGAGCTCAGCCCTTAAATGCACCGCACTGAGACGTCGCCAGGTTTGGTACCTGCCCCGGAGGGCTGGCAGGGATGCTCTGACGGCCCCAGTGTCACCTCTGACATTTGCAGAGCTGTTCAGAGCTTTTAGCGATGAAAAGAGGCGACTGAGCAGAGTCATGAAAGTTTTGGAAAAGAAGAAATGCAGCCAGATTTGAGGGAGGCCACTATGGCATGGTCTGCGGGTGGCTGGTCCCAGTGCCGGGGGGCTTGGGGAAAGCAGAGGGGGACAGGGATGGGGATGGTGGGGTGCACCTCACTGCTCTCACCATTCATCACCAGCATCCCAGAGAGCCCTGTTCACACCTCAGTGGTGTTGTTAAGATAACCAGCTTCTGGATGAGCTAAGGTCCTCGGGCAAAGGGGCTGCATCCCTCTGGGCACGCAGCTTCCATAGAATCATGGAATCGTCCAGGTTGGAAGGGACTTTTAAGATCATTGAGTCCAACCATCAGCCTAACTCTGATAAAAACCATCACTAAACCATGTCTCTAAGCACTATGTCAACCCGGCTTTTCAATCCCTCCAGGGATGGTGCCTCAACCACTGCCCTGGGCAGCCCATTCCAAGGCTTAAGAACCCTTTCCATGTAAATTTTTTTCCTTATCTCCAATCTGAACCTCCCCTGGCACAACTTGAGGCCATTTCCTCCTGTCCCATCACCTGTTCCTTGGGAGAAGAGACCAACCCCCCCTGGCTACACCCTCCTTTCAGGGAGTTGGAGAGAGCGAGAAGGTCTCCCCTCAGCCTCCTTTTCTCCAGGCTGAACACCTCGGCTCCAGGCACCTGGAAAGCAGATCCTGGCTCTGAGCGAGCAACTGGGAGCTGAGCGTTTGGGAAAAAAACAATTTTGAGGGTGCAGAGGAGGGACACCACCCTCCGGCTGCTGAGCAGCCCCCCTATATCCTGCCCTGTCCCTTAGGGGTGCATAGAGTGCCCGGCATCCCTGGCAGCAGACGCCAGCAGAACGCCTCATCCCGCTCTGCGACCTCCTAAACGCTCTGCCAGACCCAACGTCTTTATTCCTAACCCCCTGCAATCTGTGGAGGGACAAGCGAGTCAGCCTGAGCTGTGCACCGAGCACACTTTTCACTTTATATTACCCAAAGGAACGAACCGCTATTATGAAATCATTAAATTAATAACTTGGTAATATAGGCAGATATATAAAACAATCTGTTCCTAGAACAAAAGAAATTACTGCGTTCCAAACATTCATAATTTAATTTAACAGTGAATTAAAGCGGCATACATAATTTCACCCTCAAAATGTCAATAGCATTATGTAAATAGAGGCGGGCGTGCTGGCGCTGGCGGCGTGTGCCAGCCCCGCACGCGCGGGAGAAGGTGCCCGTGCACCGGGGAACGTCCTTTAGCACCAGCCACCAATTGACAGCAATAGATTAACTGCTCGCCTTTTAATTAAGCATGTACTAAACAGCCAAAGCACTTGGCAGGAGGGGAAAGGAGAAGAGAGGAGAGCGGCAGCTTGGTTTGTACCCGGCTGGAGAGGGGAAAACGAGGGACCAAGAGGCGGGTTGGGGTTCGGATGCTCGCAGGGATGCGGATGCAGCCAGAACACGGGGATGGTGCAGGGATGGGGATGGTCTCCTGCAGACACCCACTTGGACCATTACCCAGGTGCAGTAAAACACCCAGCTCATGCTGAAAATCATGGTCGAGACCCTGAGGACTTGGCAGGATGAGAAAAGAGAGGAGAAGGAGAGAAGGAGAGAAGGAGAGAAGGAGAGAAGGAGCTTGGTTTGTACCCTGGTGGAGGGGGTAAATGAGGGACCAAAGGGTGTATTGGGGTTAGGAGGAGCTTGGTTTGTACCCATATGGGGAGGGTAAAATGAGGTACCCCAGGGCAGGCTGGGGTTCGGATGCTCTCAGGGATGCAGATGCAGCCAGAGCATGGGGATGCTGCAGGGATGGGGACAGTGTCACAGCCCTGATCCCGCACCCACCCACTCACATCATCACCCAGGTGCAGTGAAACACCAAGCCCTTGTTGAGCATCATGCTCCCTATTATTTTTTGCCTGCACCAACCCGCTCTTCAGGAGGAAACCAAAGCCCTGAGCCCCTCAGACCCCATTTCTGCACCTTTTCTATTCCTGAACAATCCATCCAGAGGAAAGGAAAAACTATAACCAAATACAGTATTTAAATTAGCCTGACTCCTGTCTCATTTATTCTTTTTTTAATTTTATTTCCATTTGTGCTACCTAATATTTTTTCCCTTTTGTTTGAAATTAATTTGCGATAATTTATGGGAGCGTATTTTGATTGCTTTTGATTAAGTTTAACAAGCAGAAAAAAAAAAGTCTGCCGCATTAGACATCAAAGCAAACAAATCCGTTTTCTGGGCCCGCTTGTGCATAATTAATAAATGCTGTCACTCCTCGTACAGTAAATATATCTATTATGTTACAATAAAATCTGTGTTGTAGCGATTAATACACACAACCAAAATATGTTCTGGGTAAACCCACAAAAATCTGGGAGTAGAAGTCGCTTGTTTGCATAATAACTGGGATTCGGGGCAACTCTCAGGGCTTCGGGAAAATGGGAGAAGTTTTCCTTTGGAGAAGAGCAGCAGAACAAGGCACAGCTTCTGCTGTGACCTCAGCAGCTGAAATTACAGCATCGACAGAAATTCCCAGTTATTCCTCTTAACTGCAATAGCTATTAATAATTTTTATTTTTTTTTTTAAACTTTTAAGTAGGACAGGGCAGACTTTGAGGCTGGATTCTGCTCTAAGAACCCGCTCCTGCGCTCAGCCACAATTAGGAGGCAGAAATCCTGGTGTGCAATCCCCTTTTTCTAGCAAAACCTCCTGGAAGCCAAGCTGGGGAGCGGATCGTAACCTGGCTTCCCCCAGAAAGAGGCATCGGCACGGGGGGTGAGAGGTCTCAGGGATGCTCAGGAAGCTGCTCCTCTTAATTGCTTTACTTAGAGAAAAAGCTGCTCTAACTGCTCATTTTGGTCCATCACTCCTAAGAAAATTCAGGGGTTGAACCCTTTGCCAGGACTTACTTGTCTTTTCCCACCAGATTTTACAGATGGAGGGAGCGGAAAATTGTAAAGATGTGGGGGAATAAATATGCTAAAACAAAGACAACTCCTGGAAAAGAAAAAAAAGCCCTGGACAGTTGGTGCCACTTCTAAACACATTAAATATTTATGGGCCCTTGCTCATAGCTTCAAATGAGCTGTAAATTGAATGGAGGTTATTTTCTAGGTAATTAAAAACGGAGAGAGAGATGGAGGGGACTGTTTATGGGAAGTCGTAAAACCGCAGTTACCGAGAGGATGAGCGCTGCATCCCAGGCTGCTGCGTCCCACTGCCACTGCATCCCCCTCTGCTGCATCCCACTCCCACTGCATCCCCCTCTGCTGCATCCCACTCCCACTGCATCCCCCTCTGCTGCATCCCAGATCATTGTATCCCCCTCTGCTGCATCCCAGGCTGCTGCATCCCAGGTCATTGTATCCCCCTCTGCTGCATCCCAGGCTGCTGCATCCCACTTCCACTGTATCCCAGGTCACTGCATGCCCCTCCGCTGCATCCCTTTCATGCACAGGGCTGACAGAAGGCCAACACACAGACCTTTCTAAGCCCCAAGCATTATCATATCAAACCCCCACGGTCACCCTTCCCCACCCCACACGTAGCACTTGGTGACAGGAGCCAACAAGCTGCTTGGGGACCACTGCTGGGATTTTCCAAGTCATGCCGGAGCATCCAGGGTTCATCCCACCCTAGGGCCACGGCTCTGGATCCTTTCCTGGGGGCTGGGATGGCCAAGCTGCCCCCGCAGCACAGCGGCTGGGAACGGGCTCGCCTCCTCACAAACTCCTTCTAATTCCAGGGTGCAGCAAAACCCAACAGCCCAGAGATCGTTTTCAATAACAGCCCCCTTCCATCTCTGCACAGAGTCATTAACATCCCGCTCCGCAGCGGGGCTCTAACTCAGCCTGTTATTAATGTCAGTTCCGCTGCGAACCTATTCCTGTGCAAATTAATCCTTTAGGGAGCGGAAACCTCCCGGGCCCTGGATGTCTGAGCACAGGACATGCTCCCTGCACCCTGCCCATCGCAGACGCTCCCCAGTTGGAGCCCCCAGCCCACTCCCTTTGCAGAGAGTCACCCCAATGGGACCAGGGGGGCTGAGCACCCACCCGTATGGCGAGGCAGAGCCCGTACAGGCGAGGAGGGGGAGTCAGGGGCCACCGACCCGGCTGGCAGCTGCTCTAAGTCAGTGTGACAGCCCCGGCCTCAGGTTGTGCCGGCCAAGAGCCTGACCTTCCTCCCCGCTGAGCTCTTCTTCCTCTAGGTCACCCCTTTCCCAGCACCTCCCCACCGCCGGACCAGCCTCCGCACGCCCCCAGCGCATCTGCTTCTGAACCTAGAGGAGCTGCAGATAATTCTGCTTTTCCTTTTTTTCTGCTACTTTTTGCCCCATTTGGCCAGCACTGCGGGTTTTTTTTCCATCGTTTTTGCTCTGATGCAAGTATAATAAGTCACAGCCCTTCCCTCCCTTCCGAGAAACCCCAGAGAACAGCGGAAACACAACTCAGTCCCCTGGCTGAGCAGAAGCAGCTTCACGTCACGTTCTCTGGCTGCATCACACCGGGGTTTGGATGGGATGGAGGAGGCAGGAGCAGAGTCCGACCCTGGAGGAAAGATTAGGGGAGGGGGCTTAAGGAAGGGAAGGGTGAAGGACCAGATATCCCGACCCTATATGACTTCTCCTCCACCAGGGAAAGACCTGGTGGCACCAACTGATCCATCTCAGCATCTTCCTGGAGCTGCTCCAGCGGTGGCTGAGCCACCTGGAGACCCACCGTGTGTTTCAGTACAAAGGCAGAGGCTGGTGGGGGTAGTCCCTGGCTTCCAACCCCACCACAGCACCCCTCAGGCTGCTGGGGGGACCCCAAAACCCTGCTGAAAGCAGGAAGGAGCTTGTCCAAGCTTCTCACCTGTGAGCACAGAGGCAGGGCTCTCCCTCCTGTGCTTTGCATTTCATTCTCTCAATAGTTCAGCAGGTGGTCAATCCCTTTAAAACTATCCAAGCGATCCCTCTGAGGTCCCAACACAACAGCCTTGCTCTCCAAGGGATGGTTTTCATGGTTTTGAACCCAGTGACAGCAGGAGAAGGAGGTGGGCGAAGGGGAAGCCGTGCACCTCTTTCTGTTTCGGCAGCAGGGCAGTAATTTGGGAAGGCAACGGCTTCACCCCATCTATTACACTGGGATTACCTGGGATAAATCACGGATGCTGCCAGTTGGGGGGCTGCGGATGCCCAGCCGGGGGTCCAGGACCCACGCAATGACTTTTTGCCTCTTATTAAAGCCTGGAACCAGAGGGGGAGCGAGTGCAATTAGAAAGAAGGAAGGAAAGAGGGAATGGGGGAAGAAAGGGGGGCGAGGAAGGGAGATTAACAAACAAACAAAAAAAAAAAGGCCCCCAAATCCATCAGAGCGGAGGCTACAAAACAAATTAAGGTTGTTATGGCAACTGGTGTGTGTGGGCAGCGACACACGTCTCCGAACGCACGGAATTAAAACAAGCGTCATGTTCCACGGCTAATTAAATACCGCTGGCCAAGCCGGCCGCCTCGTGGGCCACCTCCACGCTGCCGGGGGCCAGCGGGGCACAGCTTGGCTCCGGCTCGCCCTTGGGCACGCACCGTGCATTCCAGACACCCGTCCTGCCGGGGCTGGAAGGGTTTGCTTCCTAAAGAGCTCCACTGGTAATTAGAGATTTTATTCATTAAGTAGGGTGAGGAAGGTGGATGCACCGACATCTCCCCGGGTACCCTCAGGATACCCCCCCCTTTCTCCCCCAGCATCGTCCAGGCACCAGGGAGGGTTTGGGAGCCTCGGCAGAGCAGGGTGGGAAATGCCAAGGCTGAACATGCCTCCGCCTTCCCCACACACTTGATTTTCTCCCAAAATGACCGTGCAAGGTCACCGAAAGGGCCCCGGGGCCACAGAACCCGATGGAAACAGTGAAGCCCCTGTTCCTCCCATGCCCCCCCCCAGGGAACTGACCTCCCCCTCACCCGCACAAGAAGGATGCTCAGGAAAATGCTGCCTTTATGTAGCGTGGTCTGGGAATGGGGGATTTCTGGGGCTGGATCGGCTGAAACCATTTATCAGCACCCCGGCAAAACAGGGCTGCACCCAAGACACCTTTAACCCATTCACTGCCAGCCTGGGGGGATTCTCCCTTCTTGGGATCATCGGGAAGTGGAGCATCTCCTTCTTCTCCCGAGGAGAGGCGATGGGGAACACGGGTGATGTTTTTTAGGGGCAGCAGTTTTTTTGCCCCGGAATCAACAGCCTCACTGTGCACTCAAAGAGGGTTTGCAATTCGTGCTGCAACCACCTGTGACTCCCCAGCTCTCTACTTAATCCTCCTTGACATCCCAGTTGCCGCTGCTCCTGTAATGAATATACAGACAGGGAATTAGAGGAGCCGGCTCTCGGTTTTATTTTACCCACTGAGTCTAATTAACGTATGCAAAGATGCAGCACTCGAGCAGGCAACCAGGAATAATTCAGGAGGACAGGGGCCGAGCAGCATCGCTCCCACACGTGCCTTCCCTGGGCTTTGGCCAGAACAGGAAAAAAAAACCCACCTTGCAGCCCCTTACTGCAGAGGTTTTAAACTGGTTTTTTTTCCCAAATTTTACAGCCCTTTAAAATATACCACCTAAACCCAATGAATTCCTTTAGTGAATGACCCTGGGTTATCCCACCTACCACCCTGGGGTGACACCCCGTGTATCACTGATGGAGAATCACAAGTGCAATCCATAATTTGCTCTGTCTAACCCTATGCAGAGCCCAGGAGCTTCTTCTCGTGTCCGTGCATTTCTTCCCAAGGCCCAAGGTTAAATAAAAGAGCTTTGGTGGTTGTAATTTTTCCTGGCATAAGAGGAGGGGTTTGTTCTCTCCATTCAGTCACCAAAAAGGCAGTTTAATGGGATTCAAATCTCCTCTTCTCCCGTGGAAGGTTTGGTCTGTCCCGTGAAGTTACTGATCTCAGGAGAGGAGGGGATGAAGCATTGGAGATGTTTCTTCTTACATCTCAAATGGCTGGAAGGCCTTGTATCCCACCTCCATCCTTTCTTACCCCATTTTACCTGCTTTCACAGGACTCCGAGCTGCCCAGGACCCCCAGAACTCGCCGTTCTCCCCAGAAACCACTCCACTGAGTGACTGAGTTATTAAAACCAACTTTCTAGAATATGCCTTTCCTCCAACTTTGGTTGTACCTTAGTTTTGTACATTCATATTTTTGGTACAAACAGAAGCTATTTTTAAAAAATGTCTCTGAAAACAGTTTTTTCTTCTTTTTTTTTTTTTTTTGGTGCTCCCACCAGTTGGCATTTCCTGCAAGGAGGTTTGTTTCTTTTTTTTTCCACTTCTTAAAAAGCCTGTCCACAGAAAACCGCCTCGAATAGACCTCGTGCCAGCGCTGAGCTCGATTTATAGCAGCGAGAGACGGACCATAGGCGAGTGCCCAGGGAGGAAAAGGAGGAAAAAAAAAAACACCCGGCAAGTGAGGATGCTGAAGGTGAAATCATTAACGGACACAAGCTTCCCATCCCCTCTGCCCCTACACTGTCCCCGAGTGTCCCCCGGGGTGTCTGGGGGCACAGAGCATTTGGCTGCTCCTTTGATGGCCGGGAGCAAAGAGCTTGGAAATTTATGCACGGCATTAAGCGAGATGCTTTGGTCTCCAACTAGGTTAAATTGCTTTGCTATATTTAAATTGCCTGCGAGCCGGTCGGATGCGAGGCACAGCTGTGAAATGGAGACTTCCATCCAGTAAACAGAGGAGGAAATCCTAATGGATTAATCTGTTCTAATTAGGCGATTTGCGGCCACTTTGACACCGCTCCCGTGGGAGAGTTGGAGGAGCCGTTGGATGGATGGGGCCCTGGGTACCAAAGCCGGGGTGGATGGTGGGGCTCTGGGTGCCAAATTGGGGACGGATGGATGGGGCACTGGGTACCAAAGGGGAGAACGGATGGGATGCTGGATACCAAAGGGAGGATGGATGGATGAGGCCCTGGGTACCAAAGCGGGGGTGGATGGTGGGGCATTGGGTGCCAAAGGGGGGACGGATGGGGCACCGGGAGCCAAAGGAGGGGACGGATGGATGGGGTGCAGGGAGCCAAGGCGGGAGGCGGATGGATGGGGCGTTGGGTACCAAAGGGCAGGACAGATGGATGAGGCGCTGGGTGCCAAAGCGGGGGACGGATGGGACGCAGAAAGCCAAGGCGGGGGGCAAAGGGGGTGTTGGGTACTAAATGGGGGGACGGGTGGATGGATGGGGTGCTGGGTACCAACCCCAGGGGAAATGCAGCGATGCTCAGGGGTGCAAACTCTTCCTTTAAGCTCATCCTGCTCCCCTGAAATTGCAAATCAGCCACAAAACCCCTGTATTTCACAGCAAACCCTGCTTGGCCAGGGCAGTCTTGCCCCCAGGCAATAGCTCTGCCAGACTTGCTAAAAAACACAGAGAGCTCTTTCTCCCCTCCCCTCCCAAGAAGTCTAAGTGACAAACTGTAACTCTAGAGCAAGAATTAAATACAATTTATTCCCTGGCTCCTTTATCTAAGGAAAGGGGGGCTCTCTCTGGGAAAGCGTTAGCGCTTTTCTTCAATTATTGTTTTATGCAACATCAAAAAAAAAAATAATAGTGTTTTCAGCACTTTCTCATATCAAGGAAGTAATTGAGTCAAAATGAAGAAGAAATTATCTATGAAGTTAATTATCTAGCAGACATGTTTTACACTCTGTCATTTTTCACTACTAGGCAGTAACTGGAAGCACAGGCATTTTTCTTTCCTGTAATTAATGTACTCGGAATACGTTGCAGAAAGGATCAGGGGTTAGTTTTTGGGTTGGAGTAGCGTGCGTTGGAGATGAGTTATTGCCCACTGGAGCGGTGAGGGGATGGGAGAGAGGGTTTCGAGCCTGACTTGGAGGGCTCCCACAGCTGGGATGGGGTCACCCCAAAGCTGGGCTTGGTTTGGGAACCGTGAGGGACCAGCACAGGGACCCCTGTTCCGACCAGGAGCTTCCCCACACCAGGAGAAAGGGAACCCGGAGCTCCCTGCAGCCTGATGTGGACCAGGGCTGGAGTTTTCAAAAGCCAAAGCAGCTTTTTGCTCCCCGGCAGAGCCTGGCTGTGCATGGAAACTGGAACGGCTTCCAGCGAGCGGCTGCTGTCATCAGTCCAGAGTTTCCGAGCATCTCCCAGAGCCAGGAGGACTTGAGCAGCCTCCTCCTTGACGCCTTCCCTCCCCGTAGCCACTTTCCACAGAGGAGGTTTTTCCAGCGCTGATGAAGGGACCCTTTCAGCCCCGTCCCAGCACAGGAGATGCCCAAGCTCTGGTTCGTCCCTCGCCTCCCAGTCCTGACTGACCAGCGCAGGGCACCCCAAGGACCATTCCCCCATCACAGGAGGGACTCAAAGCCGTGGCAAACAAGGCAGAGCGAGCACCCAGCTCCACCCAGGGAAGAACACACATTGGAGTCCCTTTTCTCCAGCTCTGCCCACCCCTCAACAGCAAAACCAGAAGAGCATCCCCACAGCAGAGCCTCAATGTCCCACACTCTGTATGCAGAGACCCTCGGTAAATACAGATTGTACCTGTTCACAGAGGGAAAGCAAACACAAGCAAGGATGCTTTAAGGGGAAGGGGCTCCACATTGCTCTCCCAGAGCCCTTTTGCTCTCACAAAGCTGCACCAGCAGCCCAAGGGAAGGGAGACCTCCCCTCTTTCTGGCTCCAGTGGGGCTGTCTGGGTACCATAGCATCAAAGGGGCTGGGATGGTGCCTTCCTGTGGGAACACGTGGCTGCGAGTGAAATCTACTTTAAAATAACAAAAAAAACCCAAAATCAAACAACCACCTTCCACTTCCATAAGGTCTCAGAGCAGAGATGTGACATGTCCTTCCATCCACCACCAGCTCAGAGCCACCAGCTTCACCCCAGCCTGGGCGGCTGTCCCTGTGCTGGGGGTCTAGTTCCAACCACGTGTTTTATTTCTAATCTTAATGCACATTGGGAAACCTCCCAGGATGCTGCATCCCTTAGGCAGCCCTGTGGTCCTCAGAGGAACTCGTACAGCCCCTACATGGCTGCAGGGAGATGCTGCCTGGGTGCTTACCTGCGCCTTTTTATGCTGGAGCTGGGAATTTCCTCACTATCCCTCCTGACATCCCTTTCCCAAAGAAGAAGATCCAAAACAGAAAAGCCTCAAGCGCGCCAGGAATTGCCTGCCTCCAGAGAGACAGAGCTGCGACCCCTGGCAGCGACACACAACTGGTGTCTCCTCCCCCCTTTCTCCTTGATTTAATTCATTGTTCATTTACTGCGGTAATTATATTAGGAAAGTGTAACACAGGACACGGGAGTCCCTTGGAGGCTGCTAATTGTTGCTGGAACGAGGCCACGCGGGCGGTAATTGAGGGAAAGGCGGCCGATGCTCCAGCCCGGCTCCCCTCGGGGAGATGCTGCAGCTGAGATGACTTTGGGGTAAAGCCCCACACCTGGGCTGCAGCCCAGGCTCATTTGCCACCTCCTTAATTACCCAGTGAGACTGGGGGGGGG
>VXAK01019093.1:88446-100944 GCA_013399435.1 Arenaria interpres
GGCCCCTCATCATCTCTGTAGCCTCTGCTGTCCCCTCTCCAGCAGTTCCCTGTCCTTCTGGAACTGGGGAGCCCAGAACTGGTCCCAGTGCTCCAGCTGGGGCCTCACCAGGGAGAAGAGAAGCCGATTTCCGCTCCTAAACCGATGACTGGCTTGATTATCTCATCTTTTCTCACTGCTCAGGGCACAGAGAAAGCACATGGAGCGATGGAAGCACAGTTATTTCCAGGGGTCTGGGCACCCCAGCCCCTCTGACACAAACCCACGCTTCCCACGCGATGCTCTGGAGATTTATTATTTTTTTTCTCCTCGGAATGAACCATATCACCAGAGGCAGGAGGATAAAGAAGCGGGAAGGATGCAGAAGAGGCCGGACGGATGGACCAGGTGGACAGATGGATGGGCTGCAGTTTTCCAAATTGACTCAGTCATTAACCGAAGAGACACGAGGCTGAACCGAGGCCCAGGCTGGATCTCAATCACAGGGAGGAATCGCTGCGAAGCAGCCAAGTTGCTGACACTGTAGATGAGACCTTGCATTTCACAACAGAAAATCTCTTCAGCTCCTTTTTTTTCTTTCCCCCACACTTCATACGGAAAGAAGAAGGCATACATTATTTCCTTTAGCTTCCTCTTCCTTCCTTCTTAATTAAATGTCATCTTTGTCCAACCGGTGATTGAATCATCCAACAGTACCTGCCTAAAGCCATAAGAACTGATGAAAATAAAGGGTAGAAATTGTGGTGTGATTTATTTTCTTTTTTTTTTTTTTTTAAATAGGAATGATTTGTTTTCAGAAGGTTTTGATCAAATTAAATATAGGAACAGATGAAGCAGCGACTGAAGGAAGCAGAAGGGGTCTGCAGTGATACCTGCCATCCACCCAGCGCTTTTCATCACACCCCATCCCGAGCGCACTGGGGCGGGGGGACAGGTACCCCCAAAACGCAGCCAGTGCTGGGGAGGAGCAGAGATGCTGCTGCTGAGCCCGTAGCCAGGAGGCCACTGCAATTTCGTGGGCTACGTAAGGACAGAAGAGGGAATAAAGCCCAGCTGCTCAGGGCTGGACCAGAGCACTGGATGCTCCATGGGGGAACGCAGTGATTTCCTGGAGACTTTTGCTGCTTCCAGCCATCCCTGACTGGGGCTTTTTCCAGGTCACGAGGTTTTCCAGCCACCAACACAACCACCTTCTGTGGAGCAGCTGAGCCTCTTCTGGGGACTCCCCTGGTCCTTTTAGGGACCCCAGCATCACCCCATGGCAAACCTTGATTTGGCGAGAGCCACCTGAGCACTCGGGACCTTCTTTTTGCTTCTCCCCACGGCTGGCGGCGCAGGCTGCTCTGGGTTTTCTCCTGCTGACGGGCTGCCAGTGGTGTGAACTGGATTATTTTCCCACTTCCACCAGCTGCCTGACCCACTTACAGCCTCCCGACGGGCTGCAAGTTTCCAGGGCAAGGTCAGCCTCTTCATCTGGGTTATCCAAGCCCTCCCGAGGAGAAGACGGGACTCCTGGGCACTCGGGATGCTGATAAATAGCAGTAAAGCAACCGGCACCGCCTGTCCCTCCCCTTCCCCCTGCAAACACAACTCCCCCAAGCCCACGTGCAGGTTATTTTGGCCAGACCCACATTTATTTTCCTCCCTCAGTGATTTAGAAAGAAACTCCCCAAAGTTTCTGCCAGCGGTGAGGAGGGAAGGCGGGGGGGGGCTCCCATCCCGTGCCCAGTTCCTGGGGCTGATGCTCAGCTCTTGACACACCATCTCCCTGGCCGGAGCCATGCACAAAGCCAGATAAGGAGATATTTGCAGTGCTCAGCCCTCCCCACAGCCAAAACCAGCCTTGGATCAAGGCGTTTTGCTCCCCATTTGCAAACTGGGGGGAAAGAAAAGCCCAACTGGGGTTGGGGGGCTGAAGAAAAGAAGGGGTGGGCTTTTACAGAGCAGAAAAGCTCCAACCCTTCTCCTTTCACACAATCCCCATGGCAGGAAGGTGTCTGGAGTCCCTCTCCTCCTCCCCTCCGTGGGAGATAAATAAAGTTTCCGACAGCATTTCCCCCCCTCTCCCCAAATTAGAGGCGAAGGCACGTCAATCCTCTTAAAGAACCGCGGCAAGTTCATCACCCAGCGCCACGCAAATTTGTCACGCTGCTCCCCGGGGCCCTGCTCCTGGCTTGTAGCATCCTCTAAGGCAAATGTTATTCTTTTCATAATACATGACAAGCCAGCTGGTAATCTTTCCAGAATATCCAAGCCAGATGTCACTCTTTCCGTTGTATACAATGAGTTTGCAGTCGCTTGGATGAGACTCTCCCTGCCAGGAATAAACCCTCCTGGAGCCGGCCCATAGTTTCTCAGATTTCTGCTTTTAAGTGCCCGGGGGGGGAAAAAAAAAATAAAATTAAAAAAAAAGCAAAAAGGAGAGGAAGCCAAGTCCATCTTAGCAGAAACAGGAGGAATTGGTGCCAAATTGCCGGCTGGCAGCTCCCGGCAGCAGGTGGGAATGGGCAGTCTCTGCCTGCAAAGGG
The DNA here is from genome assembly GCA_013399435.1 of Arenaria interpres. Lineage (NCBI taxonomy): Eukaryota > Metazoa > Chordata > Aves > Charadriiformes > Scolopacidae > Arenaria > Arenaria interpres. Next base: position 90,975 of record VXAK01019093.1, read on the forward strand.
CTGGGGACGGGGAGAGGGGGACGGTGACACAGGGAGTTGCAGGGCACAGCATGATATTTTCCCCAAAAGGCCTCCAAGTTGAAAAATAATTAAGAGTGAAGAAAGGGCTTAACAAAAATTAATTATATATATACATATACACGCATGTATCTTCCCCCAAACCCGCTCCAAGCGCTGGGTTTCAAAGCAAAGGGGTTACAAGCTGCTTCTAGAAAATACGCTGGATTTCTGGGTGAAAAAGAGCAGGACAACACCAAGGGGAGGCAGCTCCAGGCTTCCAGGGGCTCTTTCTCCCTCCCCGTCTCCAGACACCTCCCAGGGACCTGGGTCCCTGCGGTGCCCAGACACCCCTGATGCAGATATGTCCCATTTTGGGGACTTTTTGCATTGCTGCAGGGACCACCCCATCCTCTCCTGGCAGCCAGCTCCTCTCCTACCCTTGTTATCATGCAGGAATTCAGCTCACCAGCTGAACCCTCGCTCTGACATTAAAAGTTCCCTACACAGCAGAGGAATTTTTGATTGTGGTGGTGGTTTGGTTTTGGGGTTTTTTTTTTCCCAGCTTGTTGGCGCGTTGCAATTTTTTTATTTTTTTTTTAAGCTGGAAAAAAAAAAATAAAGCCCCAGAACAGATGCAAGGTGCCTAATTGGGTGCTAATTGTTCCCATCACCGCATGCCTAGGAGAAGCCCAAGCCCCAACGCTGGTAATAACTCACCAACCATCAAAGAGAACAGTATCAGGCTCTTGAATATTTCATGCAGAAAATGTCCAAGATGCGGAGATTACTCAAGACGTGTTCTGGTTTTTTTTTTCACAGGCAATTTGCAGGGACCGAGGAAAAATGGCTTTAATAGACACGAGAGTCTCTCCCCCCAACCCCTGCAGAGCAGAGGATGCTCAAGAAGCTGCGACAACACGGAAAACACTCAGCAAGACATGAAAAACCCGCGGGGCCGCTGGGCATCCTCCTCCCGACACGCGCTCTGCCTCCTCATCCTGCTGGAGATGAAGGCTTTCGAAGCCAGGAGAGGCTGAGATATAAAAAAAATAAATTAGCCTCCAACACCTAGAAGAGCGGTCGGGGAGTTCGAAGAGCCCTGGGGATGGGGATCAGCTAAAAAAAAAATAAATAAATGAGGGAAACTGGAGCAAAACTCTACTTTTCTGGATGAACCTCGACCAAACCAGTAAACAGTTCACAGGGGAAAAAGAAAAAGATCAATGGGAATCTTTGTTTTATCCAGGAAAGGTTACTTGCTGCCTCTGGAGACTGAAGTCACCTCTTCTGGGTATGAACTAGGAGTGTTTTATTCCTGCTTTTAGGGAAAAGTCACATCCCTGCTACAGCACAGCATCTCCCCGTAGGGCGAGGGCTGGTCCCCCCATCCCAAAGCTGCCCCTCGCCCAGGGGAGATGGGGGCGAAAAGAGAACGATCCGGAGAGGAGCAAAGGAGAAACCCCCAAATTAAAGCAGAACTAAACCAGCAAGAGGGGGAAAAAAAATGAGGACAGACAGACAACAGACCGACTGCTAAGTTCGGAGCCGTTAATTAAGAAGTTTAGCTCGCCATATGTATTTTTAGGACACCGCATTTTGATTCATCACAGATAAGAGCAGTTAAAAGACTTTTTTCTTCTTTTTTTATCCTCCTGCCTATGCTCAAACCCTATCATTACCCGGTAAGAGAAGGGAAGAATTAAACGCACGCATCATTTGATTTTAATTGAAGGACTGTTCTATTTCATTGAACTGCTAACTAAGCCGAACAGGAGATTGTGTTTACATAAGCAAACCCTGAGTCAGTATAGACTTGCTGTCACATTAAGTCAATACTTATGAAGGCTCTCTATTTAATTATTCAGCGCGAATTGACTTATTACTGTGTTAAGAGCAGGGTTAGCCTTGAGCAAGGTGGTCGGGGAGCTGAGAGATCCCCTTCCAGCTGCCTTTACATGAGGTCCCCAGGGGGGAGGTCCCCCAGGGGTGCTGCCCCACTGGCCTCCTTCTGTCCCCCCCATACCAGGAAGCCAAAGCCACCAACCATGGCAGATTTGCTAATTTAAGGTTAAGATTTAAGGCTTCCCCCAGCAGGACCAGCCAACCGTGCCCTGTCCCCCTCCAGACACAAGACTTGCTCCTCCCTGCAAAGTTCCCGGAGCTGCTGTGAAATCCAGGAGCATTTTTTTCCCCCTCCTCCTCTTCCTCCTTCTTCCCAGACAGCTCCGTGGACAGCCGAGCCCTGCTTCCGAGCCGCTCTCATTACACGCCGTAATGAGAAAGTTGAGCCGCCGCTCGGCTGTTTATCAAGGAAACATCCATTATAGATGGCATTTTGTCGGCGCTAAACAAAGAGCGTGAAGACGAGGAATGTGGGTTAAAAAAAAAAAAAAAAGAAAAAATATAATAAAGCTGGGTTTTGTTCCCATGTTTGGTGTTTAATCAATACCAAGCCAGGCTGGATCCAACCCCTCTCCCCAGCCAAGCCTCCCTCGTGGGTCCTCAGGCGACAAAGCAAAGCTTCCCCTCCCCGGGGTATCCCTCCTGAATTAACATCCCAAACCCAGCCAAAAAGAGATGCTTTCTGCCATTTTTACCCGTGGACGCAGACACAAGGGTCCTGAGAGGAGCCGGGCAGGATCCGACCCCCCCTTCCCAGCCACGAATATGCTGAAAAAGGGGAAAAACCTCAGGCAAATGAAACATCACCCAGCTTTTGGATGCCGAGGAGCTACAGCCAGTGGAGGCTGGGAAATTCTTCAGCACCAGCATCACTGAAGCATATAAGACCAGATTATTTGTGTTCCTGACTTGCTGATGCAAGATGAAAAATACAGCAAACTGCAGCTGCTGAAATCAGCTCTTTTTCTCCCCTTTCCTTCCCTTTCCCCTTAGCTGAGGTTAGTGTTTTGCAAAAGGTTTTTATATTCTGGGAGCTAAAACCTGTCCGTTGCAATCAGACACAAAGCTCGGGGAGTTTGTCAGGCTCCTCCGTTGTGCCGGGAAAAGCTTCCCGGCACGAAAAGCTTCACAAATTGCAGCGATCTGAGCCTGATTGCTCCCGCTCTCGCAGACGGGAGCCGGGAGAGGGGGCTTGGGGCTGGGGCATCTCACCGGGGATTTTTTTATTTTTTTATTCTTTTTTTTTTTTTAGCAGCCTCAAAGGTCAAGGCTGGCTGAATCGCTTCGTCTGGAGCAAAATTCAGGATTTCAGCCCAGAATAACCCAGATCTTGAACCCTACTCCGTTGAAGGGAAGGGCACAGTTTCCAAGTTGGTCCCTCACCAAGACCTGAGCCCATGGAGGGATGCAGGGGAGCTTGGGGGCCACATCCTGACCCCTTCATGCCCCATGCTCTAGGGCTGCCCAGCACCTTCCTCCTGGCCACAGGGACTCCCCAGGGTGATCCAGGATTCCCCCCCCATGCTGGGACACTGCCTGCTGGTTAAAATACCCCACTCCAAAACCATCACCTCCATCAGCAGTGATGGTAGAGCTGGTGGCTTTTACCTCCCCAGCTTGGTGACCCCTGATGGGACAGGGGCTGGTGTTCAACGACCATTTAACCACCAGCCCTGAGCAGCTGGAAAGAGCCAAAAATCCAGAAAAACTTCCCAAATGAGTGTTTTCCATGCTGGACCAGGAATTTCCCCTCTCTCCCAACTCCTCTGCTTCTTTTGGGAAGGAACCACCGTCACCTCAGGGTGGGTTGTGTCCCGTGGGAGCAGCAGCCCCTACAAGGAACATCCCCTTCCACCCAGCTCCGCACCGACCCCGGCGAGGTGGCAGCAAAAATCTCCCCGCAGAGTCCTCTCCTGGCACCCAGGGCTTCGCCCTTCATTAGGCGTTCAGCCAGGACGCTTAATTACGCTTGCAGCCCGTGCGAGGAACATTATCTCATCTCCTGTCACCGCCGGGTTTGCCGATCTGCTTCCAAGTTCAATGCCCTTGCCAGTGCCACATGCAGATAAAGAGGATGAGCATCAATCCGCGGTGCCAGCCCGATAAACACAGACATCGGTAGGAAATCCCAGGGCAGACCCCAGCCCTGCCTTGCCCGAGGGCAGGGGCTCGGGATGGTGGGTCACGGAGGGGTTTCGTGCCCAGGTGGCTCCTGGGTGGAGGTTGGTGGGTGCAGATGCCGTGGGAAGGAGGACAAAGCCTCCACGCTCTATTTATACACATTCCCGGCACCTGGTGATGATCTTGGCGGCGGCTGCCTGCCAATGCTTTGTTATTTATAAACGCAGAGGGCTTGGAGATGCAGTAGAGAGAGAGAGAGAGGAGAGGCCCTCACCACCAGCCACCCTGCAGACCACCCTGTCCCTGCAGAACGAGCCCGGAGCCGCTCGGCAAAGGGGACACCAAACAACCAAACCCACCCTGGATGCACATGAGTTGCAAACCCCACCAGGATTTTGCAGAAGAGCAGAGAAAACTGCTCCCCCAAGGCTGGACCAGCATCTCCAGGGGTCCAGGAGCCACACACCAGGGTCTGTCGATGCCCAGCATCAGGTGGGCACAGCAGCTCCAAGAACCGAGCCTGAAGCAGGACCCTCTGTGTCGCTGCTGAATGAGACACCCCCCACTCCTTGCTCCAAGCCAAATCCACCCTGAATCCCTCTGGCACCTCCACATCGGTCAAAACCCACCGGCAAAGAGCAAAGAGCAGCCTGGGGCGTTTGGAGAAGGGGTTCAGCCGGTGGGTCAGGCCATGTCCAGCTCTAAATTGGGAAATTAGACCTACAGCAACGAGAGCTGTGACTCCCTGCCCGTGTTTGGGCAGCGCTGGGGTGGAAGGACCCACAGATGCTGGAGCTGGGCAGCAATGTCAAAAAGAAAGGGCAGCAGGTTCTCACATAAGTCTCTTTCTTTGAACAGCTCTACTCCACATCCTTTCCTCACGGGCCACAGCAGGTGATGATGCCCATGCATCCATCAGGCACAGCGTGCAGGGCCATTACTTCATCCCTGGGGTAGATAGGCCAGGAGGACACTTCCAGAGGGAGATCATAGAATCATGGAATGGTTTGGGTTGGAAGAGACTTTAACAGGGACACCTCCCACCAGCCCAGGTTGCTCCAAGCCCCCTCCAACCTGCCCTTGAACCCCTCCAGGGATGGGGCAGCCACAGCTTCTCGGGGCAACCTGGGCCAGGCTCTCACCACCCTCACACCAAAGAAGTTCTTCCCCACATCTCAGCTCCATCTCCCCTCTTTCAGGGTCAAACCCTTCCCCCTCCTCCTAGGGCTCCCCTCCCTCATCAAGAGATGAAGGGGGAAAAAACAGCAGCGAGGACCACAAAGTGCAGCCTACGTGTCCCGTGCCCACACGCAGTCGCTCACAGAAGGTTCTGGCAGAGCTCTCTCCAGCCCAGAAGCCTGGGAGAAAAAAGCCAGACCCTCTCTCACTTGCAACGCAGCATCAGCAGAGAAAAATCCTTATTATTTCCCCCCTCCCCGAGCTCAGGTGCGAGACACAGCTCACCCCAGGTAGGTCATCGCTTCTAAACGCTTTCGCAGCTGCAAACACAAGGAGGTCAAACGAGCTGCTGGAGCGTGGCAGCATCTCTGAGCATCCCCGGGCACGGGCTCCTTGTGCAGGCTCATAACCCTTCTCGTGCCCCAGTGCTGCAGCCTGAGTAACGGAATGGGTTTTTAATGGGGGGTGGTGGAGGAAACCCACCTGCCCGAGCCTCGGGGAGCAGGACCAGAGCCCCCCAGGAGGGGAGCGGGTGGAGCGGGACCCTCTTGCCAGCCCAGATCCAAGGGGTGCATCCATGGGCAGCCCCACAAGGAGAAAACAGCCAAGGTCAGGGCAAAACTCTGCAAACCAAAGCCCAAGGCTGGGTGCAGAAATAAATGCTGGATTTGGGTGCTTTGCGGAGCAAAGACCCCCATCTGGGGCCAGGCAGCATCCACGGTGCTGCTGGAAAAACGCATTCCCAACCGGGAGCAAGCTCCCAAATCATCTGCCTCATGCTTCCCCCTTCACCGCTTCACCTTTTTCTGGGGGAATATCATTTCATGCAGGAACAGGCTTATAATTAACGCTCGGCAGCTCCGTGGCCTCGCCGACCAGGGATGGGGCAGCCACAACTTCCCTGGGCAGCCTGTTCCAGCGCCTCACCACCCTCACAGCAAAGAATGTCTTTCTGGTGTCTTGTCTAAATCTCCCCTCTCCCAATTTAAAACCGTTACCCCTGTCCTCAGGCCTCGCTCCGGCACCGGGAAGGGCTGGGAGAAGCCCACGCAGAGCCCTTACCGGCAGAGATGGTCCGTCCGGCAGGTGTTGCGCAGGTCCAAGCAGTTGGGCTTCTCCTTGTCCTCGTAGGAGCAGGAGGGGACAATGGTTTGCCGCCGGCGCTCGGCGCAAGCCTGGTCCTTGCAGGAGCAGAAGAGGAGGCGGTAGGTGTACTCGCTGGGGACGCGGTCGAAGAACTGGCGCAGAGCCTTGTGGCACTTCCTCCGGCTGCAGGGCTCGGTGGCCGAGATCTCCCTGCTGCAGGTGGAGATGTAGCCCGAGCGCAGGCGCTTGCAGTTGTCGTTCAGGTTGCAGGCTTTGGCTGCGTCGAGGCAGTGGTTGCTTTTGGAATTGGTGGCGGGGTCCATTCCTGCCCGGAGAACGAGAGGGAGAAGGGATGAGGCACGAGAAGGACATGGAGCTGGTGGAACAGATCCAGAGGAGGCCAAGGAGATGCTGGGAGGGCTGGAGCCCCTCTGCTTTGAGGACAGGCTGAGAGAGTTGGAGAAAAGAAGGCTCCAGGGAGACCTCAGAGCCTCTTCCAGTTCCTCAAGGGGCTCCAGGAAAGCCAGGGAGGGACTCTTGATGAGGGAGGGGAGCCTGAGGATGAAGGTTGATGGTTTGACACTGAAAGAGGGGAGATTGAGATAAGATGTGGGGAAGAACTTTGCTGTGAGGGTGGTGAGAGCCTGGCCCAGGTTGCCCCAAGAAGCTGTGGCTGCCCCATCCCTGGAGGGGTTCAAGGGCAGGTTGGAGGGGGCTTGGAGCAACCTGGGCTGGTGGGAGGTGTCCCTGAATGGGGTAGAAATCGATAATCTTTAAGGTCCCTTCCAACCCAAGCCATTCCCTGATTCTATGAGCATGGTACTGAGATGCCTTCAAGCTGGGGAGATGCTACAGGGAAGGGGATGGCTTTAGTGACACCCCTGGTATATCTGGGACGTCCTGTCCCTACCCTGCTGGCAGCGGGGACGGGGCTGGACACACCACTCTGGTCCTCCCCCTTCACCCCACACAATTTAGGGGTCCTCCTCCAGCATGGAAGCAGTTAATGCACATCAATTGCGGCGGGGGACCTGGTCAAACAGCCTTCAGTGCATAATTCATGCCATGAATTTGCAATATTTTTTTTTTCCTCTTGTCAATTATTCAAAGAATAATTATTAATTATTCAGCCTGCTCCAAAGCAGAATAATCTCCCGAGCCGCACAGGGTTCCCTCAGCCCCTGAGTCCTCTCCTGGGGCTCCCCAAAAATGGGTCACCCCCAGCCAGCTCCCACCCAGGGCTGAAAACTGCCCAGGCAGGGACGATGGGGACAAGGTTGCCACCAGAGCTGGCCACCAGCCCAGGGCACCAGCCACCAGCTCCACACCGGCCACATCCCGCATCCGCCCCGGGAATCCCAGCCATCAGCAAATAAAGAGGGAGAGGACGGATGAAGCCAAACCACCGGGCGGGAACAAATGCTGAATTTCCCTTTTTCCTTTTTTTTTTTTTTGTCAAAAATGATGGATCGCTCTGGGCAGCCCAGGTGCTATTTTAGAAGCCACCTGACTGAACCAGCCACCGCCGCCCCAACGTCCTCCCCTCCGCAGCCCAGCCAAGCCCGTGGATTCCTCCCTTGTCTCCCGGCTTCTGCTGGCAAAGACAAACGACAGCATCGAGGAGGGCTTCCTAACAGCCTCATTTGTAGGGCCCTGCTAATTAGCAAACGGCAGGCAGCTGCCTGAGCCAGCATCCTCCCTCCGCCTCCCCCAGCTGCCCTTGGGGGCCGCCCTGCAGTGTTTTGGGGTGTCATTTCCATCTTGGGACCCAACTTTGTCTCCTTTTCCCACGGTCTCACCCAACTCCAAGTCGGGAGCCGCAATCACAGCGCTGCTTTCGTTAGTGGGTCCCAATTAAAAGGTGAAGCTGGAAGACTCCTCCCCCCTGCCCTGGGTGCTGCCCCATGCAAACCCAACCCATGTTTTGCCACCCTAGGCGGGTGTCCGAGCTGCCAGGGGGGTGCTCGGTGGCACCGGCCTTGACCCGTGCCATGATGGCCATAGGGTCCTGGTGGCCCCCTTCACATGACACCCCACAGACCTGGGGGGGCAAAGCTGTTCAGAGAGAGCCCTCGAAATACCAAACGTGTCACCCCAGTGATGAACACCCCCCCGCAGAGATCTACCAGGGACGGGTGGGGTTTGGATAAGACATCTGTAAAATGAGTAGTTCTTATGATGTATGATTTATAAGCAGATCTGCCTTGAAAAATAGCGTGAGAGGGGAGAAGGTTGCCCGAGCTGAGGGAGAGGCTGGAGCTGACGGATGGTTGGAGCAGGAACCGGTGCTGCACTGGAGGGAAAAATCCTCCTCCTGCTCCTCACAGAGCCCTGTTCGGAATAAAGCCAGGGAGAAAGGAGGGGAAGACAAGTCCTTCGGGGCTTCGCACCCTCCCCAGGGATGGGACAGGGCAGAAATTGCCATTTCACAGCAGGAAACACCCCCCCCTCCTCCAGCCTGGAGTGTGCTACAGGGGTCCCTCCAGCCAAGGGCTGAGGATGGAGCCAGCTCATGACACTGATGTCAGAAGAGAAGGGGAAAGAGATGCTTGAAGAGGCTGGGGGGCAGGTGGCTCTCTTTTTCCCTTGCCTGGATTAGTTGGGGCAGTTTTGGGGGGACGGGGGGGTGGATGTACTGAGGACTCTGAGCTCCCCGAGTGGCGAACAGCCAGCGCGGCGGCTCCTCGGCACAAGCCGGGGAATCTGTGCAAAGTGGCGGCTCATTCCCTAAATCCTCCGGAGCATCGCTCCTGCCCTGCCCGGGACCTGCAGGGACCTGGATGCATTTTAATAGAGCCGATGCTTGAAAGCGCAGGGTTTCTGGGGAGCTCATTAATAAAGCAGGAGCATGAAAATTTCATGAGCCAAGGAGGAAACGGGGGCTGAGGAGGCAGGGAGGGGATGGTGTGGTGTCACCAGCTGTCCCCTCAGTGCAGGATGGGGTCAGGGGCAGAGGAGGAGGAGGAAGAGGGCGATGGGGAAGGCAGAGCCTGGGGGTCTGATGCCCACCCTGTGGCATCTGGTGCCCACGTGGGCAGAAATGCAACGTGGGGCTGGTTTCCCAACCGGACCCTCATCCTTCTGGGGATGGATTCCAGCAGAGCATCCTCATCCCCAGCCCGGGACGCTTTTGCTCCAAGACGGGGGGGTGTGGGAGGGTAAAGCCCCCTGCGTGGGGAGGTCTGCGGTGCCGGTCCCACGGAGGGCATGAGCAATGAGAGCATCTCCCGGCTTATGCAGCCCCTTCGTTGGAGAAAGGGAAAGTAATCCCTCCGCCATCCCCACAGGCAATTAGCAGCGCTCGGCCTCCGCCTTGTTAACGAGAAACAACACTAACAGCTCATTTGCTTCAAGCGCTTGGGCTCCAGGTCGGGGCTGGGGGTCCAGGGGGAGAGCTGCTCGCCGCTCCCACTCCTCCAGCCCCACACCAGGGGGGCAGAGAAGGGGTGGAAGAAGCATCGAGGCCACCCCGATGGCCACGGCACAGAAAAACAGCCAACTCCCCCCCCCTTCCCCCAGCCCCAAAATTGCCAGACGGGCTTCCTTCTCCTCTCACTTTGCTTTTATGAATAAATCAACCCATGAGCGTTTAACCCCCCCCCCCCACACACACACTCCAGACACTTTGCTTTTCATACTTTCCAGCCGCTAAAATATTTCCCTGACGCTAATGTAATCCAAA
>VXAK01019096.1:0-18509 GCA_013399435.1 Arenaria interpres
ACACTCGATCCCCTTGCCTAGACTTTTGATAAAGATGTTGGTACATACACCACTTTCTCCCTGACTACAGTGTGGGAATTTGTATGTTCTTGACATGGCACCACCACTTTGCAATCGCACCATACACATTTGGAGAAGCTTTGTTGTTGTATGGAGATGGGGACCAGGAGGTCATAAAGCAGCTAAAGAGTTTCTTCAGCTGAAATTGCTTGATATAAACCCCTTGCGGGGTGTGGACTAGATGTTCTTTTCAACTGTCAAGTCATGGAATGGTCATGTTGAGAGGATATTGTGCAAAAGCTTCTAGTTCTGGAGGAGCTGGAGTTCTTTGTCAGTTCATTGTCAAAGTTCTTTGTCTCTTCATTTCACAAGTGCTGGTATCTCTCTACAGAAGTTGTTAGAGTCTTATGGATGAATGCCTTGTTCAATTTAACAGAAAATTCTAGTAAACCACTGATTTTGAAAACTTCTGCTTCTGCTTTTAAATAGGAAGGTTTGGTTTCTTAATTTGAATGGAACATATTAAGAGATTTCAGATCTTACTTAGCTTTTCAATTTGCAAACCAATTTTTATTCTATATGTTCAAATGCAGATATTGTAATATTGGATACTTAATTGTGATTTTAAATAGAGCTGTAATACTTATTGATCACCACACTTGCAGCATTTGAATTGTTTTCATCTCTCAGTATCTTAAGGGAAAAAGGAACATTTAGGACAGAATGGGAAAAAAATTATTGGGAATTATATGCTTGTGTTGAGAAACCAGAATGCAATCTGAGAGCGGGCAAGACCAAGGCTGAAGTAAATTCCCTGACAAAAATGAAAAGAACTCAGCTGCAATACAGTTATCATTCATGAAACAAAATATTGTATCTTATTCAATCTGATGCATAATATAAGAACTAGGAGATTGGTTTAGTGCCTAGATGATTACTATTCTCAGCAGCTGTAAGAGAGACAGATCTTCGTCTCTTAATCTCATTAAGGACACTCCAGGTTTTGCTCAGCCCTTGAGAAAGGAATTGTTTTAGGCTGCTTTGTAGTGATTGTTTTATTGTCTGTAAGGAAAGTTGTTGATGGCCCTACAGGATCTGCATGCGGGGAGCATAAAATCTACCTGATATATACCTCATACAGTCACATAAGGATATGACAGAAGATACAACAAAATGTTGGAGACATGGGGTTAAAATCTGACCATGTAAATAAATTGAAGCACATGGAGAAGTATATGAAGTTGTATTTAGGTTTGGAAGGCCCAGGCTCAGCTATACATTTATTTCTGGTTATAAACAAGTCTATGGGGCCAGATGGGATCCACCCGAGGGTACTGAGGGAGCTGGCAGAAGTGCTCACTGAGCCACTCTCCATCATTTACCAGCAGTCCTGGCAAACTGAGGAGGCCCCAGCTGACTGGCATCTGGCAAATGTGACGCCCATCCACAAGAAGGGTCAGAAGGATGATCTGGGGAACTACAGGCCTGTCAGTCTGACCTTGGTGCCTGGGAAAGTCATGGAACAGATCATCCTGAGTGCCATTATGCAGAGCGTGAAGGATGGCCAAGTGATCAGGCCCAGCCAGCATGGGTTCATGATGGGCAGGTCCTACTTGACAAACTTGATCTCCTTCTATGACAAAGTGAGCTGCTTGGTGGTTGACGGAATGGCTGTGGATGCTGTTTACCTGGACTTTAGTAAAGCCTTTGATACAGTCTCCCACAGTATCCTCCTGGAGAAACAGGCTGCCCATGGCTTAGATGGGAGTACTCTCTGCTGGGTTAAAAACTGGCTGGAGGGCTGGGCCCAAAGAGTGGTGGTGAATGGAGTCAAATCCAGTTGGAGACCAGTCACGAGTGGTGTCCCCCAGGGCTCAGTATTGCAGCTGGTTCTCTTTAACATCTTTATCAAAGGTCTAGGCAAGGGGATCGAGTGTACCCTCAGTAAGTTTGCAAATGACACCAAGTTGGGTGGGAGTGTTGGTCTGCTGGAGGGTAGAAAGACTTTGCAGAGGGATCTGGACAGGCTGGATCCATGGGCTGAGGCCAATGGGATGAGGTTCAACAAGGCCAAGTGCTGGGTCCTGCACTTGGGTCACAACAACCCCGTGCAGCGCTACAGGCTTGGGGCAGAGTGGCTGGAGAGCTGCCTGGCAGAGAAGGACCTGGGGGTGTTGGTCGATTGTCGGCTGAACATGAGCCAGCAGTGTGCCCAGGTGGCCAAGAAGGCCAACAGCATCCTGGCCTGTATCAGGAACAGCATGGTGAATAGGGCTTGGGAGGTGATTGTCCCCTTGTAGTTGGCACTGGTGAGGCCTCACCTCGAGTACTGTGTCCAGCTTTGGGCCCCTTACCACAAAGAAGACATTGAGATGCTGGAGCAGGTCCAGAGAAGGGCAACGAAGCTGGTGAGGGGTCTGGAGAGTAAGTCTTATGAGGAGAGGTGGAGAGAGCTGGGGGTGTTCAGCCTGGAGAAAAGGAGACTGAGGGGAGACCTAGACATCTCTATGATTCTAGGATTCTTTATTCTATGATTTCTTTATTGATCGGTCTCTACAACTTCCTGAAAGGAGGTTGTAGATACGTGGGAGTCGGTCTCTTGTGCCAAGTCACAGGCAATAGGACAAGATGAAATGGCCTCAAGTTGCACCAGGGGAGGTTCAGATTGGATATTAGGAAAAAATTTTACACTGAAAAGGTTATTAAGCACTGGAATTGTCTGCCCAGGGAAATGATTGAGGTACATCCCTGGCACTGTTCAAAAGGTGGGTTGACTTAGTGCTTAGTGACATGGTATAGTGATGAGTTTTTTTTTTTGCTTTTTTTTTTAATCAGAGTTAGGCTGATGGTTGGACTAGATGACCTTAAAGGTCTCTTCCAGCCTAGAGAATTCTATGATTCTATGATTCTATTAATCTCTTTTTGTGTCAACCAGACTCTTAAAACTCTACATTTACTTCTTTGGTGGGTAAATAACAACAAGTCAACATCAACCATCTGTTGCACATTAAGAATTTTAATTGTAATGCATCCAATGTAGCCTGGTTTAATGGTTTTTTTGACTTAGTTGCCAATATCAGCAGGATTAGCTTGATAATTGACAAGGGTGTGTAATTGATTGTCACAGGTGGAAATGTGCAGCTTATTATTGTATACACTCAGAGTAGTGCCTTCAGAGACTGTGAGTTTTGATCTCTGAAAATGTAAATTGTTTCAGGTTTGAAAGATGAAATTTGGTCATGAAGGCACTGTCAAAGGCTAGCTGAAGGAAGAAAAAAAGGACCCATTGAGGAAAATCAAACCTGAGCTGTAAACTAGCTATAAATTGCTGGGAAAATATCTTTTCTGCAGATCCAGTTTTCAGAAGCAGCTTTGACAAAGGGCAGTGAGCAGCAACAGGAACTAGGAGTGGAACAGGTGCCCCCAAGAAAGTGTCAGTGCTGTCATCCAGAAGCACTAACCAGGATCCTGTATCTGATTACAGTTGAGAATGCAGTGTATGAAAAAAAAAAAAGTGTTTCGTCAACAGTGGTATTGCTTTTAAACATGATGATCGTCTTGTTCCAAAAGGGCAAAGGAGAAATGCGCATCTCTGCTCATACCCCAAGCTGAACAGAAATGGGAAATTCTGCTATTTTTTGAGGGGAAAGTACAGGTTTTAAACTCCAGTATTAAAAAAAAAAAAAAGAGTAACTGTGCCTTATTTTTTCAGCTTCACAAATGAAAACTTGAAAGAGCAGAAAAGTAGTTTCCTTAGAAATAATCTGGCACAAATTTTTGCACCCACCTATTAAAATAGAATGTTCATCTAAAACAATCAGACGTGCTATGCCCTTTAATGTTCAATACATTTTATAATGTTCAGATGCCTGAAGGGGACCATATTCTTCAAGTTTTTCACCACAGATAGTTCACTTTTGGAAAACATCTCTCATGACTACTTGAAATTTCCTCTCACATAGCAATGTGGTACCTTCATGGTGGAATTCAGGAACTACAAATTACAAGAGTAGACAGAAAAGATTCAAAGATGCCAGGGAAGCATTTGTTCTGAAGCTTGGAATAAGATATATGACCTTCCTGTCATATTCAGGAGTGATAGATAAGTGAAGTGGGCTAATGGAGCGACACAAAGGTGCACTGTGAGCTATTCATCCAGAAAAATGTTATCTGCATTTTAATGTTATGGGTGGTAGCAACCTTTGAAGCTGGTTTAAGAAAATAAGTTTTGGAAGTTTTGCCACTTCATTGTAATGGATGACTATACAAGAAAGTCACAGCTGTAACAATATCTGGTACAAATACTCACATAAAGTTGGGCAAATACAGCCTGCGGGTTTTTCTGAGCTTTTTCTTTCCTAGAGCTTTTGTGGCACTTATCATTGCAGTAAGTATCCTCTGGTTAATTAGCTATGCATGATAGGTTCCTTACTGGGAGCCGGCTTCCTAGTTTAGAACGTTTTGCTTTGAGTAAACACGGCATTTTTACTCTTCTCCATCCCCCATTAATTTAATGATGGTGAGAAACCTTCTCTCAAAGAGTCTCCTGCAGTGCACCCTGAATATCATCATTAGTCTGGAAGTTCATTTCTCCACTAAATATTTTAGCTGAAGTTATAGTTTGTGCTCTTGCGTACTTTGATGTAGGCTCCTTAGTTTACCTTTTCCCACAAGATTACAAACTACCTTGACAGATTATGACTTAGCTAGTTGGACCATAACTTGCGGAAAGTGTTGAAAGTGGCCTTATGTTGGCATTAAAAGTCTGCAGGAAGCTCACAGAGCACAGCAGTGGCCTGGACCATTGACATGCCATGTATGAACTTGCCTCCACTTTCATGCCTGATACATAAGTGCCACAACTCGGTCTGGGACTTCTGATGCTGGAACGTGGACTTGGATGGGGCTCTGTGAGGCCTTCCCAGCTGTGACTTTTGTCCGTGCAAAGTGAAAGATTAAGTCTAACAGGAACCTAGAGTTGTGCAAATGTCTCATAAATACGATTCACTCAGAGCACAGGCACGACTCTGTCAGACTATTGCCCTGTTGCAGCTCTTAGGGCTTCTGTCTTGCCCATATGAGGTTCTGCTCTGGTCTATATAGGTTCTTACACTCTATTGGTGTCCTATTCTTCTAGTGACAATCCAATTGATTCTTTTTCTTGGGACATTTTTGTGGCTGAAGCCTGTGAATTTCCTTTGCTGAGGTTACCACTTCAATGATTTGTCTATATATATTTATACATCATAATCCGCATAATAATAATTTTATCAAAATACTTGTTTCCTACTGGAACTGACCTCTGACAATTGCTTTTGTCTGAGAATTTTGTGAACAGTGAAGAAAGGAAAAACCCTTTCTTTTAAACTGTAAAATGCCATAAGTGGTCACATTTTTATAAAAGCTGTCAAAGTTTTGTGAATCATGAAGAAATTAGTAAGACTGCAACCTGTTTGTAGATGGCTTGTGAGGACCATTGAATATATTAGTTTTAATGGCCAATTTTACCACTGTTAGCTCAATCAGCACAAGAATTATGTTTCTGAAAGCCAAGACAACTTGGACACATTATTCAAATTTCCTTCCAACATATTGGAAGAAAAGCAAACTGTTGTGTTTACTGAAGAGGACAGCTTTCCTGTAAGAGTTTATTTTTATTCCTCTTCTTACTCAGTTACGGGGAAAGATCCTATAATTATCGACTATCTTTTAGTGGTGATTTACTTGGCGAAGATTGATTAGCACAATCAGTCACTCTAAAGCAATTTTCATCACCAAATATTAGAGGGTTTCTGTTCCTACTTGATTAGCAGTCCTTCTGCAGGTTACATTGTAGATGTAATTCTATAAACATGGCTTGCAAAGTGTTGTTATGTGGCAAATCCATATCTAAATATAGAAATTCTTAAATATTTATGGATACTAATTGTGTGCATGCGCATGTGCACACGCTTGTGTGTGTTTGTATATATGCACATGAAGAAAATCTGAGGATATTGGTTATATTCTAAATATTGAGCTAAAAATTTGGATTCAGAGATTAATCTTCTGTATATGTATATGAATAATATTTTTGTTTGATCTTACCATCCTGCCCCAGCATAATCTGTGTCAAAAAAAAAAAATCCTTAGATACGCTTAGCAGAAAGTAATTCACATTTGCCCTTAAAAGTAGAGCTAGCTTAATACATTTTAACTCAGGAATTGTGTTCAGATTGTTTGGGGGTTTTTTATTTATTTGGAATGCTTGCTTTTTGAGCTATTCTGTTTTAAGCTTTGGGCTTTATAGGCTGCACTGTTTGGCTCTGTTCTCTAGGGCTGACCTTAGGTGAACTGCTTCCCCAGCTAAAATCTTCCTCAGCTTGACAAGAAAGCAGAAACAAACATGTTTAAGTACAGATTCAGCAGAGCTGCTAAAGTGTTTTCAACTCTAGGTATTGCAAGGCAATGTGTATAGTATAGACCAAATAATATAGCTCACTCTTACAGCCATGTAAATAATGCATTTGTCTATAAAAATGTGATATGTGCATTAACAAAAACCTGAGTTTAATGAGCAACTGAACATCAATGATTCTGCTTCTCAGTGCAATTTCCTATGCTGTACGACCAGAAGGGCTAGCAAACTGCAGCTATGTGCGCAGGAGGCACAGAATATCTATCAGGTGGGGGGTTTCATTGCTTTGAGTAACTTCTTAACCTAGGGCTCATCTAGAGAAAGGAAAGAGGCTTCTACCTCCAGATCACGGACTGGGACAGCAGTCATCCTACAGTGAGTAGCAGTGATTGTGCTGCAAAAGGAAAGGCTGAATGTGAAGCCTGTGTAGAGGACGTAGGACTTGGGAGGGGGATGAGTTCAACAGGCAGCTTCAGTAGGTCCCTGCCTCCCTAACAGCCAGTATGAGGATGTTCCCAGTCTCCTTTGGTGACTGAGATGAAATTATATCTGCAGAATTGTTCTGGTTGGGTTGTTGTTTGGTTTTTTTTGGCGGGGGGAAGGGTGTAAATTAGGTCTTTCACTTTGCCTTGACTTTTCTTGCAGTGTCAGCTTGGCTACTCAGTTGCAACAGCGGATACAGCAGTTTAGACCAAAAATTTTTTTACATAGTGAAACAGGAGAAATGAAAGCCTTTTGCTAACCTATAAAGTACTGGGGAAAAAAAATTCTTTTTTTTGCAACTATATTTGGATTTTATCTTATATAAACACACAGTCCCAGAGGTAACTTTTTAAAAAGGATTCCCTCTGATCTGAAGACAAAAACTGCATAGAGGTCTAAGTTTGAATTCTTGCTTATCAAGAAGCAGAAAAGACTAAGTAACCAGGCTAGTATGCACAATTCATTTTTCTAAGCATGGTACCAGGCTGTAAAATTCATAGATACAAAAGCCTGAACTTTCACTGTAACACACAAAAAACCCATGACAGTATCATCATAAGGAAATCTTATTCTGTGTAACTTTCGTATTCTTTCTAACAGAGAGGCTTTAAGTCACTAATGTAACAACTCAGTTAACAAAAAGAATAGGAAAATTTCTTGAGTTTCCAGTACTCCATTTTTTCCTTAAATATATATATTTAGTTCTAAATATACAGGATAGTAGCAAATATAGCACTTTTTACAACATAAGAGATGTTAGTAACAGGAATCGCTCATATGCTAAGCTTAAACTGTAACCTCTTTGCAGACTTTTTTTGCAAACTCTACCATTAGAGGCAGTGATGGTAGCAGGCAGCATGCAGAGCGGTGAGGTTTTTCATGTCAGGTCATTTTCCATTTCTGAATTGGCTCTGTACGACTAGTAGTATACACATATCACAGTTTGAGACCCCTTAATTTATGTCAGAAATCTGGCTGAAAACAATGAGCTCATGTAGAAGGACTGCAGAAGTTTTTACTTAGCCAAATGAGAGATGCTGAGATTATTTTAAATAGTATTTGTGGCAAATTACTACATTCCAGTTGAACAACAATGAAGAAAACTGACTGATCTGTAATGATTTCTGTTTCTTGTAAAACCTTTGATTATCCAGCTGGAGAAGATCTCTCAGATAATGCAGTATGACCTCCTGGGTGGAGCATGATATTCCTGTATAGTAAGCCAACAATAAAGGTTAGTTTTGAACACGAAAAATAAACATCAAACTTATTTTTGAACACCATTAAAGAAGGTGACTAAGGTTCATCAATAGAAAGCATTTTTCCATTATCTAATTGTTTGTCTGCAAAAAAATGTTTCGTTTTATCTAATTCTAATATCTTAATTTTACACCATTGATTCTGATTTGATTTATAAAAAGAAAGCAAGAAGTTATTCCTTTAGCTTTCTCTACAGATGTAAGCAACTGGTAAACAGCCTCTAAGACAATTAAATAATACCAACTTAGTGCTCCATAATATATGATAATCACCTTTGCCATGGCTGTGTTTCAAATGAGACAAAAAAAAAAATTAAAAAATTAGGTACTTGGTTTAAAAAAAAAGGCTTTAAAAAAAGATCTTCTGAGTAGTCAAGTCTAAAATATTAGACACAGGAACCAAACCCAGCCTTTTATAAATAATGTATTTCCTACTGAAGTGAGGGATACATTTAGTTTTTGTTAGATCTGAGTGGATAATTTCAAAATGCTCCAGCAGACAAAAATATTGGAAATATCAATTATATATATGCACTGAAGAACTTACTACTGAATTAGATTCATTAGCACAAAATTCCATGATAAGCCCTCAAATCCATTTGAATGATACCTGTAACTATTACAACTCATAAAAGCAAGAATTAGAAAATATACAACAAACCTTTAATTCAAACAATGAACTGTGCCTTTGAAATGTGTTGTAAATAGCAAACCATATAAGATATCAAATCAGGAAGTAATAAGTATCTTTTATGATTTCTTATCATTGTGGTGCAAGTTCAAACTTTTGCAAGAAACTTTTTACATGATAGGCAGGAAGTGAAGGTTTTCTGCTGAAGAACATTGCAAATTCCCATCTCAGTGAGTGATTATGAGCATTGCCTGATGTCAACAGCCAGTGTGGTTGCTTATACCCTACTCAGCTCTCCTTTTAGATCCCAGGCTTATAACACACTATTTTATCTAAACTCATTACAGTTGGGACTAAAATGTGCCGATAAGTCATAACATTTTCTTAGAGACCATCTGGTGTCCAAAGTCATGGGAATGTTGGCTGCTCTGCCTGACCTCACATGCAGTTAATCTTACATGTGTTACTCTTGGTTTAGTGGAGGAGAAAATGAAGTCAAGAGTGTCTGTCTCCTTCAGTTACAAAGAAGACAAGTTTAAAAGAAAAAAGATACATTTGAAATAGATGCCAGAACAGCAAGTGATAAAACCTACGGTTGTGGGGCGGAGGCTGAGAGCTTAAAAGCTCCTTTCTCGTTTTCAGATGAAGGGTAATTATTACACAGCAAGGTTCAAATTAAAAAAAAAAACAAAAAAAACCCAAAGAAACCAAACCAAAACAAACCAAAACAATCGCTATGCTTTAAGTAGAAGTTGCAACACGACCATTGAGACAACAGACGAGTGATGAAAGAGAACCGCTTCATTTCGGAAGAAGTTGAATTTTTAAAACAGATCTTCCTTTCCAAGGAGTGAAAGTCCTGTCTGCCGCTGCTGTGAGGGGTTCGACCCTGCAACCCTTCTACTGCTGGACCCTTCCCTAAAAGCCGCTTCCCCACAGCTGGTGCATCTGCTTGTCTAAGAGTCTCCTGCTGGGGTTTGCACATGGGGAGCACATCTCCTCGCTCTGTTCTGGCAGGATGCTCTGCATTGTCCCTCCAACATCAAGCTGTCCCTAGCAAGGGCAAAGAGAATTTATGCCTCCTTCATGTGTGCGACACCCTGAGCCTTGCCAGGGGCTGCAGCCATAGCCACCAGCTTGATAACCAGCATCCGTACCCACTGCTGTTGTTACGGCTAGATGGGGGTGTCTTCACCTAGCAGTATTCTCAGAATATTTTTCTCCTTTCTCTTCAATGCAAGACTAAATCCATAATTGCGAAACTGCTCAGAGGGATGGTGGAGAGCTCAGAGGGATGGTGGAGAATTGTTTCTTCCATGCTTTAAGGAGAACCACAACATGTAGATGATGCTTAGAGCAAATCCTTTCAGCACATTTATCCTCATTCTACAGGGAACTGAATAGAGCTCTTGTCTTCCACAGTTTATTCATATAATAAGACATGGTTACTTTATTTGTATTTACTTTTTTTCCACTAAAAGAAAATAGCATTCTTTTTCCAGAAGAGATTTATTTTATTTTATTTCTTCCAGGGAAAGCAGCACACACCAAATTGGAAGATGTACACGTAAGGACATTATAACACTGAAAATAAAACAGCAACCACAAATCCAGCAAGAAGTCTGGGAATTGTTCCGAAAGGCAAATAATAAGACAACATTTTACCAGTGATGATGCCTATTTTAGACAGACAGTGACAGCTGAGTGTCAGTGATGGATGAAGCAATTCCTGTGTGTGTATACACAGGCACTAGCAAAGCCACCAGGACTTTGCATTCTTTCCAGTAATATTAATTGGGGTTTTGCCATTAAAATGAGTTTGAACAGACTTAAGCCTCTAATTACCAGGAGTCTAATTGTACATATCTACAAGAAAGAACTTAAATGAATAATATTTTTAAGTCTCTTCAACTATATGAATGAGTATTTGACACCCAAGGAAATGATTTTAAAGTGAGAAACCAAGAGACCTCCCAAGCTCAGACCTAGCTGGAGACTAGAAACTAATTTGCTTCCAGAGGCATTAAGCATATAATGGCAGGGTGAATTGATGCCACCTGGATAAAAGAACCCAGACAATCTGCAGATGTCAGGTGTCCAGTCAACCTAAAAAAACCCACCCCAAACCAACTGTACACCACTGAAGATGGATATAGCATTGGCCAACCTTGGCTTTAGACAAGGTAAATGCCTGAAGCGATCATTAATGCTGGGGGATGAAAGAATAAAATATTTCTCTGGTAAGTGGACGTTTTTAATTAAATGGCAGATGCATCAAGCTGCTATAAGATTTAGTACATTATAAACCTTGAAAAGATATATTAATAACCCTACCATTGGCAGTATATGCAGCTACCACTGTTACATAAAAACACATGCACATCCTCTTATTTGCACAAAATTACTGCCATTAAAAAAAACAAGCGCTGATGAGCCAATATTGCGACCCTTTTTACCTTTGATTGAAGTACTTCTTGTTATATCTTTGACTTACTGAATTCTAACATGGGGAAAAGCATTTAAAAAGTACTCTGGTCTGAGAGACATAACTATTTCAGAGACTGATGCTTAACATAAATGACAATTCATCTTTTCTACGCCAAATTTCATAGCCTAAGCACTGTAATTTATTTCTTTATTGTAACCATTTGGTAGCAATCTACGCACAATGCTCAAGTCTAAAACTATTAGATCAACCTTTATAAAGGAAGTTTGGCTGACACACAAAGTCTGAGAGAAAATAGCAAGACCAGAATTCATGTGGGAAGTACAAATAATCTGAGTGGGACTAGAGTACCAAGGTGTTCACAAGAAGACACATTAATAATGATTCATTTAAGGCACTGAAGTCCCTCTCAGGTTGCCCCATGGGATATTCTTTTCATCCTACACCTTTAAAATGAGCAGGGATAGTAGCAATCCAATGATAATCCCACTTACAAGAAAACTAGTTTACCTTCATTTCAAAGTGAACTTAGGCATTTTGAAGTGCCTAAGGCAACTGATCCTATTTATTCCAGGAGCTCCATATTATTACACAAAATTATGTAATTTATAGTCAATCATGAAAAGTTTTGCCATTTATATACAGACCCATATCTTCTGATTTATTTATCCTCAGCTATATCATGGTTAATAGGGTTATACTAAATCTCATTATCTGTGAATGCAATTACCAAAAATTTGACATGTAGTTAAACAGGAACCTTCGTCAGGTCCTGCTGCTAGATACATGTTGCTATATTAGAACCTCCCTGTTCAAGTGCTGACATTAATTTTTACCAGTGTTTATATTAGACATTAGATTCTGCACCACAATAACATAAATTAAAGGGAATAGTGGGGATCAATGCTATTCATGTTATGTTTACATTATGTATACAACTGGGGCTTTACCAAGACAGAAAGATACGAATTTCTGACAGTTACTCTTCTTTTCCTCCATTTAACATACATGTGGTAAAAACATGCATTTATAGGCAGATTATATTTAAGCATATTATATGTATGTTGTATGCGTTTTATATGTGTGTGCATACATATGTTTGGAGGTAAAGTAAAACCACAAAAGAAGAATTCTTCCCTTTATTTACATTGTTTTCCACAACCAATAGGTATGTGAAAAGGTGATTAAAAAAACACTGCAACTCAAAATAGATTATCAGGCAGTTCCCTCATCTAAATGAATGCCTATGTTTCTGGAAAAAATAGATTGCCTTTTTAAAAGGATGAAGGTACCTTCTGCTGTGACTAATCTTATCCAACCATCTGAGAAAGGCATAGCAGGAAACAATTTATTGAGTGTAATTATTCAGTATGCAGGTAGCAGTAAATAACAAACACGAGCTTCTTAGAATATACAGTCAGTATAAGAAATACCTAATTACTGAGGATTTTTGCAAGTTTTTTTTTAGACCAGAGTCAACATCCAGCTCTTAGGAATAGTGCGTCATGATCTGCTGTGGAAAGACTTTGGGCGAACAAATCAGCATTAGATATTGTTGTTGTATTTCTGTAACAGTGAAAAAATTGATAATATGGCAGTGTCATTTTATGAAATAGAAGAACTCATAATATAAAATAATCCTAATTAAACATTTCTGCTGCATTATCCTCTTCTCTGGCTACGTAAAATGTACATTGTTTCAATTACAGTATTTTGGAATCTATTAATTCATCATCTTCTAGATGGCTATTGTCAGTAACTATATGAGCTTGAGATATAAGATGTGTGAAAACGTCATTTAGACTTCATAGTCCCTCCAAAAGGAAATCAAGTATTCATTGCATTGATTTCTTCAGCATATAGAAAGGGAGCCTAAGTGTGCCTTCTAGAAATTTGGCACATGCAACATACAGAATGCTAAAACTAATCTGCCTTACTTCCTACTGTTCTGCTTCCTTTTTGTCATCTTTGGCTGCTTCAAACAGTGAGATGACTCTTCTGGTAAGAGGTTGGTTCTTATTTCTTGGCCTTGTTCTCATACGACAAGAAGTTACTGGAAATAGACTGTAGCTGTTGTTCTCCTGGGAAAGAAACTTCCTATTTTTGGAATGGATTCTTCCCTTTCCCTCATTCTGTCAATGTCTGTCAATACTAATTTATCTTCCAAGGACCTGAAGACCATTGAATTTTGAAATTTCATTTTAATGCCACATATGTTTTTAACTTTTTTGTAAGTCCTCTGGTATGTGGATGCATTAAAATAATAATCTTCAAATTTCAATTAAATATTTTAAAAGATGTTTAATTGTTTGGTACTAAAATGTTATTCTAAGCATCTTTATTCTAAACATCAAGGAAAGACAGTGCTGATAGCGTTACCTCTGTTTTGTACTTCCTCTTTCAGAGTCTTGAAGATCCGCAGATATATCACCTGGATTGTTTGCTTTATACTTTCTTTTAGATTCTTTGGTGGATATGTGAAGAATTTATATGGCTGATAATCCTATAGACAATGTCGCATTGCCTAGTGTTCTCAAAGTTAGACCAAAAAAAAAAAATTGAATGTGTTAATGGACTAGTAAATAGTCACACTGGGGTTTGGCATATTTTCTTCCTTGTTTGCTGGTATTATTAATAGTGGTAACAGCTGTTCTGAATGTCATTTTATATTTAAAATCAAATTTAATCACCTTTACCTAACTGGAGACTCAATTTTGTCTTCCTTCTTTATTGCTGATATCACATCAAGAAACATGGAATAATCCCCCAGTAATAGCATTTTATTCAAGACTGTTCAGTGGGTTTCTAGGTGACCTAGATGTGTTGTTGAATGATATTTCATCTCCTTCATTCTGCCTCTTTTGCTTGACATATATATTATTTAAGCTGTAGGTTGGTGTCTTCCCATATCTTCTGTAGCTTTCAGTGTCTTTCCTCCTATAAATATTCTTTACCCTCACTCTTTATGGCTTTTCATTGTCATGGCATGACCTTAGTCCTGTGGCTTCTCTCAGTTTTGTCATTCTATTATTTACAGTATTGGTGGTTTTGGATGTGGTTATCTCCTCTGATGCTAGCATATACATTCTAGTGTTGCCTTTTTGTGTTGATTTTTTTTATGCTTTGAATTGAATTATAGCTTCACTAATATTAGGCTTTGCTCTGACAACTTAGGATGACTTGCATCTATTATCTATCCTAGCCTATATTCTTCTTAAAGCCCTATACTCACTGTTTGATCACACTATGAACTGCATAAAAAATAAACTCTATGTGTTTCCTTTTGCTCTTTCCATTCTCCTTTAAATATTACTTTTTAAAAATGATATGCCTATTAAATGAGCATCAATTTTTTGTGTCTTTATGTGTAATCCATCTTCTCCATGTCAGTCACAGACAGCACACATGCTATTGGGAATCCAAACCTTTGAATTCAGTAATACGAGTGCATCTGAGTTTCCACAACTGATTACTCTTAACATTGTCACGGGGATTACAAATCCCATTGTATTGTGTTGACATTTCCACAGTTTCGGTTTAGCAGTTCAACCTTGCTGCTGCTTCTTATACATTCTGAATATCTCCTTGTACATAATAATTCTTTTCATCATTTTGTAGGTATTCCTGGTGTTCCATCTTTTTTATTTTTACAATTTCTTGTCAGGATCCTTGACATTTAATCCCCACTCTTCTTCAGCTTCCACACCAACCATCTTAACTTTCAATGCATTTCTCCCTATTATTTCCCCAACTTTTAATCAGTCTTCCTCATAGCTAGCAGTCCAAAGGGATTTGGAAGGCTGTTGTATATTTTTTTAATTTCTCTGCAGTCTCTTTCTGAAACAAAAACACACAGTTCTGAAGTAAGGAAAAGGCAGAGTTCCCAGCCTCCTAAGTATGAAAGGTCAGCCTGATCCAGGAGCTTTCAGAAAACCTTATTAAACTCTGGCTCCACTTTACAATGTCTTTTAAAGTTCCCAAATGCAAATGTGTAACAGCCACCAAAAGCAAGAACAAAGGCATATGGCTCATTAATACAAGAAATAAACCAAAGCATAGACTGGAAGTCAGAGCCATCATTTTAAAGTGCTTTGAAATAGGAAGGCCGCTGAATATTTGACAGAAATTATTGTCTCCAAATTGCATGGCTATTTCTAATTCTCACAACAATCCTTTGTTTCCTCCCCCCACTGGGAAGTACTATTCTTGTCACAGAATTCGTTAATTTTAATTAAGAAATCAATTTGAAAAAAAAAAACAGATTTTGCTACTACATTTTAAAATTCACATTCTTCTTGCTTCTTTCTTAGAGTGGGAAGAGGAGACAAATTCAGTATGACAAACATTAATTTACATAGTTTTGAAGCCAGGGACATGGAGTCACTCCAAGTCAATATGGAGATGCTAGTTTATCATGTCCACGTACACTTGTTCATACACAGCACCATCTGATGCTTATGTGCTAAACAGAAATACTGGCGTTAAGCTAAAGTTGTCACACAAATTCAGCAAGGTTTGAAAATAATTATGGCACAGACAGTTTGGATCTGATCCCAACCCTCAAGGATGTCACACAATTTCCATAAAGTTGAAACCTGAAAAAAAAAAAACAACAAACCCAATCCCCATAAATTTAAAACTTTGGATGGCTGTAGACAACAAAAAGGAGTAGCTCACTTAAAATAGCAAGGAATGGAGAATTATGGGTAAATACTTTGAAATTAATTTCTATTTTCATTGGTAATAACCACACCAAATTCTGCAGTGTTTAAAGTTTTTGCTCCCTGCTAACTTTCTTCTGGCAGCCTGTGAGCCTGGTTCCAGCCCTGTTCTCTGCCAGATGGAGCACAAAGAGGGAAACATCTGCCTCTGTCTGCCAGGACACTGAAGACATGTCTAACTTAAAGTATGAGAATACTCCTTCCAGAGTGGGAATTGGTGCCCAAAAGAAGTCAGACATTATTTTCTTTTCTAACAGGATACCTTTACGTCAATGTTCTCTGCTAAAACAATGTGACGTGAACATGGAGAACTGTCCTGTCAGGCACACTATTTTGGAGGTGAAGGCAGAGGAGCGGGATATGAGCTAATGCAGGCTAAAAAAGAACAAACTCTTCCAACCAACTCCTGTCCCATGCCCTTCTTTACAGTGCTGGGAATTAATTTGTTTTCAGTATAGTGTCACTGTTTCTAGTCAGTTTTTGGATGCCAGATGCCATTTTTAAAGAGCCAGAGGTAAGATGCAACACAGCCAAGGAATCTGTTCTTCTCAGACCCCAGACCTGCACTGCCAACCTGCAGCTGTCTTCATGCAAAAGCAAGCACCCAGTGCATGGCTCCCCCGCTTCCTAATGCTCCTTGTACTCTCAGGCTGCATTCATTTGTGAATCAGTTCCCTCATTCTTCACACTGATGGGGCTCTTCAAACACTTGAATCCTATTCAAAACCAAAGGACAGTTTCTAGCCCACATTTTGGAGACGGACGGATGCACAGTGCAAAAGGTCTATAACCATTCATCTCAAAATGAGCAGCGTACCACAGACATCTGTTCTTAGTGTGCCTCTGCACACGCTGCCTACAGCCAAGCACCAGCAGCAGGGTAAAAACTAGCAGCGCTGGTGCCAGCAGTTGGCTGTCGTCCTACTGTGGTCCCAGAAGGACATAAAGCTGTGGGGATTATATAATGTTTCTCTAAGTGAGAAAAGAAAAGGGAAAATCTCAGCTCACCCCTGCACTCCTGAAATTGCAAAGGAACTTGATTTTTTTTATTTATTGATTTTTAAAAAGCAATACCAAAACATAACTGTTTCAAGAGGCTGTGAAGGGAAAAAAAGGGGAATGAAATGATACTGCAAAAAAGTATGGGATATTTATTACCAGTGCTTGTTCTGCACCTACTCTGCATTCCTAATACATTCGTCTACTCAAATCAATAGGAGTTTGGGGTATGCAAAGAATCTGGGACTGGGTTTAATTTTCATGCTAGTCAAAGTGATTTTTCTTCAATCTATCATATACTGTATTTGACATATGGCTTTTTTCTCAATCAGTAATTGACTGGTACATGCTTTGTGCTCCAGTGAAGGTAGATTTAATTCAGTGGACAATGGTGTGAGCTATTTTTGTCTTTTGAATGAGAAATTTAATTTTTATAAGTTGCATTTTACGATTGTTTTTAGTAATTTCACATTCTTCACCAGCTGTTTGGTCCCTTGTTTCATAATTAAAGTTTTACTTCAAGTGAACAAGGATCTTGAAGACATCAAAGGTGGCTTCACATTTCTCAATAGACCATGATAGGCTCCTTCATTCTCCATATTTCTTAAAGTGGAGACATCCAGTGAAGGAAGAGACACAGGACTGTGGTAAACAAATTTAGGAAAAATGATTTACTGGGTTGTTTTCAGCAATGTTACCAGTGTATTTTCATTGCCCAGATTAAGTGGACTAAGGATTTGAGCAATTTACCTAACCAGGTAGCGGAGAGATGCACAAGTTAAAATAAAGTGTAAGAGTCATCTTCCATGAGATTTTTTTTTTTCTCAAACTGATTTTTGGCTTCAAACTTAAATTCATTTTTCTGATTTTAAAGGAATTTTGAAATTTGATTTTGTGTGCATTATTTCTTTATGAAAATGAAGGATTTTGATGAAAAAAAACTCTTAAAAATAAGTCTAGAGAAATGTCCTAATTACCATCCTTTATATTCTCAGTCTTCTGAAAATGCGCCCTATTTGCTGAAGCTTTGTCTTCTATCCTCTTAAGAATTTATTTTAAGTTTTCAAGACTGCTCACTGCAAGCCATTCTTGGCTGTATTTCTAACTGCAAGCTTCCCTTTACTTTTATTTTTACTACTTTCTATATGACTGAGACAAGCCAAATGAAAATCTTTTACTGGCAATCTTACTATGAACAACATAGCAACTAGAGCTGTAGAGTACCACTTCTTGGCTAAAAGCAAGTGGTGAGTGTGCAATGTGGAGGAGGGAGCAGGAGGAAAGGGAACTACTAGGTCTCAGTTTTCTTTTTCTTAAATGTTAAGCATGCATGAAGTCAATCTATGAAGTTAATCTGATAGAAGAGGAGATTAAAAGAAATAACATGGGTCTGAAACATATGCTATAAATTTTCAGAGTATCCAAAAATACAGCCGGGAGACTGTCCTTTCCCTCATATAGGAGAAAGATCTGAACAGTTTGCTTGAAGGCAATGCAGAGTACAGCTGATATTCTCCCATGTAATAATAAAGCAATAGCCTTGATATACTACTAATGGGGGGAAGCAGGGGGC
>VXAK01019096.1:25687-82059 GCA_013399435.1 Arenaria interpres
CGAGCCGCCGCTCCTCCATCCCCGTTCCCCCCCGGAACCGTATCCCAGCCCCTTCTCGGGGCCAGCCTCTTCCCCAGCGCCCCCGGCCGGAGCAGTGCCCGGGGCCCTGCCTCGCTACCCACCGCTCCTCCTCCGGGCTCCTCTCCTCGCCTCGCCCGCTGCTGCCCCGCACCGCCGCCGGGAAGAGTCCCCGGCACCTTTGTCCTCCGCGCCCCTCCCGTTGCCGACCCGCTTCGTCCATTCTCCTCCCTGCCTCCCCGGTCCCGGCTCTTGCCCTCCTCATTCTCCTCATCCTCTCCCCCGGACGCCTCCTCGGTACCGGCGCTCGCCCTCCCCGGGCTGCGCCGCCCCGGCCCCGCTTCTCCGTGGCTTGCGGGTTGGGGCAAAGGCGGCGGCGGTCACTGTACATGGCGTGTGCTGGGAGCGGGGTGGGGGGGCAACCGGGAGTCCCTTTTGGGCTCGCCCCTCCGCCTGCGAGGCGGTCTGGGGTGCAGGAGAGACCTGAGGTTGGCTTTTGTGAGGGAAAGGGGTGGCTGGTTTCGTATCTGCCTTTGACTGTGTTTTCAGGAAACGTTCCGAGTTCGGACTAGTTTCGATGATTTTTTGCGAGTGGCAGTTGTTCTCGTACAGTGAGAAGCTATTGGGGATCAAAGATCTTATAAATCCCTCCCCAGTCCCCCGAAGTCACTAGCTGTGGAAAGTTGGGGTTTCCTAACCAAAACCTATGGCTATTTTGTCCCGACTGGACTCTTGCTCTCTCCGTCCCCCTGGGTGTGCTTGTGTGTGTCTTTCTCGAGCAAGTACTGAACTTCCCATCGCCTTTCATACTCCTTTGCCTTCTTGTCACACTGTTTCAATTTGTTGATGCTCATTCGTTCTTCAGCTTTCTAGGTCCGTGGTCAT
Source organism: Arenaria interpres (assembly GCA_013399435.1). Lineage (NCBI taxonomy): Eukaryota > Metazoa > Chordata > Aves > Charadriiformes > Scolopacidae > Arenaria > Arenaria interpres. The sequence continues at coordinate 26,591 of VXAK01019096.1, forward strand.
AGACTGTTATTATTTTTTTTATTATCATTTTTTTTTTAAACGTCATTTCACTGTTGCTGGTAGTACTCAGTAAAACGGGTTGTGAATGATATAAACAAGCTGCCTGTTGAATATTTTTCAGTGAATTCTTTTGTGGTACCATAATTGTTTAGGTTTTCGTGGGTTGCTTTATTTACTTTACGGCTGTTAGCAACTTCTGGAGTCCCAAGAGAAACAGTGACAAACGGAGCCAGCCTTTTCCACCCCACCCCCCCGCCCCCTTTTCATNATGTTTCTTTTGGGAAAGAAGGCAAGGGCCAGGCTGTATGTTCTAGATGCTTTCCTTTTTCCTCACTTCTCTGAAATCCTTGTATAGGTTCTGGGAAATAACTGATCTCTGAGTAGAAATTGCACAGGTTCCTTTGCTGCTGTGTGGTTTTTTTTTTTTTTTTTTTCATTGTGTGGACCAGGAGAGGGGAGCCAAAGCTGCAGTGTTAATTGCTTCCNTGTGTGGAGTAATATTTGAGGGTTTGAATGTTATTTGGGATATTGTTTTAAATCATGTAATGCCAAAAAGACTTGTAAAGAATTGTCGGTTTCAATTAGTTACCAGGGCATTTACACAAACTTTGGAGAGCTTTCTTTTCTTTCCCCAGTATAAATGGAAATTTATGTAGGAATGTCAGCTTCTACGTGTCTCCTTAGCAACGTGAATCCTTTGCCCCTGCTCCCTGTCTCCTGAAATAGTATCCCCTTGATTGCAGAAAGACTTTTCAGATGGCTTGAATGAGAACCTGCTCCAAATCCCCCCCCGACACACACACACACACCTCTGCACACACTTTATTGGGCTCCTCCACCTCAATCCATGTCCACTCCCCACGCATGCGTGTATACACACACACACACAAAAAGTGGGACATTAAGAAAGCAGGACAGCTTATGGAACAGCATAAAAAGACACTAATCTCTCTCGTTGCTTTGCTGGTTACCTGTCTTGTTTGTAAGGAGGTGGAAGATGAATGGGTGAGGATAGATAGGAATGACATGTAGTTTTGTTTGGATACTGTGTGCTGAAAATTTGCCCTCTCCTGGTGCTTTCTTCTAGCCTGTGCAAAAATTCCTGCCTGTCCAGTTTTATTCAAGTTTCTTGAATGAGCTTTATTCATTTTCCTTAGATACTTTCCACTCTAGTGGAGCCAGGTTTCACAAGCTACTGGGGAAGAAGTGAATGATTGTTTTATTTGAGGTGACTGGAATAAACTCTTCATTTTCCTCATGTTTGGCACACAATGCTGCACTTGGAGGAGACCTGACATACGAGAAACTGTACTGTTCTCCCTTCGCTTTCTGTGTTACAGTTCCCATTATAGTCAATGGGAAGGCTCTCTGTGAGTTCACCGGGTTGGATTGGGCTCATATTCGAGACCATTTTGTGTGCTTGCCTTAATATTTGAAGTGCACTTTCCTCCTACATCAAGAATATAGCAAGTGGTATATTTTGGAGAGAGTGGAGAGCTCCCACAGGGAAAGCTCTTTCAGCTTGATACTGGTGCAAGCAGCTTTGTAGCTAGCTAGCTGTGAAAAACTGTAGTACACACAGGAAAAAGGCATCTTCACCCATGGTTTTAAGAGATTTACTTCATCATCCCTTGCAGGAGAGCACCTCAAGTGGCACCATCAAGGGCAAGCTCATGTTAGAAGCTGTTAAAGCATATTCGAGGTTTAATTAAAAACCTTTGTTGTAATTAGATGTAGGACCCCTGACTGCTATCAAAAGGTCAACTTAGTAGCGGAAAGCAGAAGAAAAGGTACAGAGCATTACTACATTTGGCTGTTATAGCAGGAAATAATCCTCAGTTTTCCTTCAGTGTTGCTGGTGCTTGGAGTATGTGTTCTTGCATTGTTTTGAGGGTTTTTTTTTATAGCTTGCAAACAATTCTTTGCTCTTGCACTGCTTTTAAAGGTGTGCAAGTACTTCATGATATTGCTAGTTCAAGTATCTAAAATAGTCAAAATAATTTTTAGCAATCTGAAGATTATCTCTCACCTTAATTTACTTTTCTTCTTTTTGAGTCTTTAGGGTCTACGTAAATCACAAGAGCAGGAAAGGTATTCTTGCATATCCCTTTTCTACCTCTTCCCTTGATGAAATTCTAAAATTCCCATTAATAGCAACTTCAGGAGCTGAAAAACTAAAAATGTTGCTAGTAAGGAAAGATTCGTGATAAAATCTTGAGATCCATCAATGCTGCTTTACAGTTTCACCAGCTGTCTGGGCATAAAATTATTTTCTATGATCAAAGCTTAACTTGGCTAATGCACAAGTTGTCTTTAAGTCAGCTGTATTTTAAACTCGTGTTAAACTAAGAAAAAAAATTACAAGGTTTGGAGTGTTCCTTTGGTGTCTTGAATCAAAATTTTTTTTAGACCTCATCTGATTATGTTTAATTTGTGATGGTTCATTTGCAGATTTACCAGGAGTTGAGAGTTATGTATGAATACTTATTTCTACCACAGCATCTGCCTAAAATTAAATGCATTTTATGTACAACTGTGTGGTATGTCTATACCTGTACAAGTAGTTATCTTCTTCCTGCAGAATTAATAACAATAAATTTGAATGTATGCAATAGACTGCAGCCATTATAGTTCTTTAAATCAGGGATATGCAAATATCATGTGGAAGTCATAAAGGGTTCCGCAGAGTCTGATCAGCAGGTAAATATTGTGTATTTTGGCTTCAATTCATGTATATGCTATTCATAGAAAAGAATGGCTTCTTCGCAGCATTTCAGTTTATTATGAAAATAGCATATATAAAAATACATTTGCATGGTTTCATGCTGGTTAACTATATTCATTATGGTTTATGGGGCCATATGACTGTTACTTCTCAACCCGTATATTTGTTTATGCAGTGCTCAGTTTTCTATAAGATCATTATACTCTAAGAACTGTCCATGAACGTTTCAAAGACAGAACAATCTCAAGGAAATAAGTGCAACAGAGTCTCTGTGTATGTTTAAACTTAGTGGTGAACACCATAAAGATAAGCTTAACTTATAGCATAGTGCAGTAAAACAACTTGAGTCTAGTTTTGTGCTTATAATTCTAATTTATTCTTAAAACATCAGAGGCTGCTCATTTGGTAGCACTTGAAGGGGTTTAACCTTAATTACACATTAGATGCAGATACGTGAATTATCATGGCTCAATAGTCTTGGATGGTATCCGATTGTTTTGAATCTAAGGAGTTGTTCCAAGGGGAAATTGCTTAGCTCCAAAGCAGCTTCCTCATTAGAAGATCTGGATCATTGCTCAGAGTTGATGTTGACACATATTTCTAAGAAGCTCAGCAAGGCTGATAGTTTGCTATAAAATGTCATAAGAAGAACAAATGTAATTTTACTAAGTCTGAGGAAAGTGGCTTATACAATGTAAGGAGCAATTAATAAAACATTCCTTCTGGTTTTGAAAACTGTAGTCTGTTGTTTTGCATATTATTCTTTTTAATAATCATCCCCAACACTTCAGCTGAAGGTGGATATAAAATCAAAAGCCATGCTACTTCAGACACACCATCTAAGACCCTGAGCAAGTTGATCTGACTTTGAAGTTGAGTCTGACTTGGAAATTGGCCCTGCTTTCCATGGGGAGCCATACCAGATGACCTCTAGAGGTCCTTCCCAACCAAAATTATTCTGTGATTCTTTGATGACTGATATTCTGTTTACACTTGTTGTATACCTGCCTCCTTCAAGGTGTTCAAAATGCCTTGAATTTGTTAACTACCCCTCACAGTAGCCCCAGATAGGAAGCAGACCTTAAAATAATCTCTTTTACAAATGGACCAGTTATTTTAGCTTCAGGCTTCCCAAGGCAATGTTCTGTGGGAGCAGCAGATCTAAGATTCCTGTTCAGTAGTCTGGACCTTTTAGTATGATGGAGGCTACCATTTCAGCCATCCTTCTCCAATCAACTAAGAGATGTGGTTACAGCACATTTGTGTGTAATGTGTGAAGTTTGTCTAAGTTTATCTGACCAGATCAAGAGGACCATATGACTTGTCATTGATAATACTCTTTTAAAAATAAAAAAAATGCAGAAGGCCACAAAGATGATCAGAGGGCTGGAGCACCTCTCCTATGAGGACAGGCTGAGAGAGTTGGGATTGTTCAGCCTGGAAAAGAGAAGGCTCCGGAGAGACCTTATAGTGGCCTTCTAGTATCTGAAGGGGCATACAGGAGAGGTGGGGAGTGATTCTTTATCAGGGAGTGTAGCAATAGGATGAGGGGTAATGATTTTAAACTGAAAGAGGGAAGATTTAGATTAGATACTAGGAAGAAATTCTTTACTGTGAGGGTGGTGAGGCGCTGGAACAGGTTGCCCAGGGAAGTTGTGGATGCCCCATCCCTGGAAGTGTTCAAGGCCAGGCTGGATGGGGCTTTGAGCAACCTGGTCTAGTGGGAGGTGTCCCCGCCCATGGCAGGGGGGTTGGAACTCAATGATCGTTAGCCTTCTGACCCAAACCATTCTATGGAAAAGAAAAAAAATAGAAGACTTCTAGCTTTAGTGGGTTATTGGTATTCTCTTGCTCATTACTGATTTTAAAACTGCAACATATCCTGTTACTTTAAGTCTTGTTTATTTAATAAAGAAGTCTTGCACCAGTAAGTTAAAAGAGGTTCCTTGTGTTAGGAATAATGTGAGTGGTTTAAATATTTGATGAGATTTTATATTTAGAATCATGTAGGGAGTAACCTTGCCTCTGTCACTGATTTGTGGCCAAAGATGACCACATAAGATTCAAGGTAACAAGCAGGAGATGCGGTAAAGTCTATCCAGCTGTATAGCTTTATGTATTTTTACTTGTTCCATTTCTATAATATAAGTGCCATCATTTTGACGGAAAGTACTCCTTGAACTATTTTAAATGCTAATTGTTTTTCTCAAGGAACAATGGAATGAGTTTTGAAAATGGCAAAAGATTGCCAGTTTGTTTGAAGAATATCAGTAACTGTGGGAAATAATTGCATTCCTGTTCCAGTGCAAAGTGTTCTTCCTTTTTCAGATTGCTAAAATGTAGTAGTATATATAGAAGAGGCCAGAAAAGGTGAGTTTCTTGAAAAGCTTGTGTAACACATCTCCCACACTTCTCTCCTAATGACATAATTCTAAGACTTCCTGGTTTTTTGAGGTTCTTGGAGTTGTGGGTGTGTGTTTAGTTTTTTTTTTTTCTTGAATGAACGAATATCCAATAATTAAAATGCCATAGTAGCGAGCTAATCTCAGAAGAATGCCATGTATCCAGTGGAAGAAATGCCTGAGTACATGCTGTACTATTCTGTGAATGAATGAATTATAGATTACATTTTTTTCTGTAATACTGTGCTTGTCTTGAAGTCCTCTGTTGGCAAAAGCGGTGTGCAATGCATGTTGACTTTAGATAATAAAATAAAGATCTATATAACAGCAGCACTTAACTCTATATTTGAAGGTGCACTTCATTTAAAGGATTTTACACCATAATTTTAGAAATACAGGCAGGCCATGTCTCACAGAGCAGCTGTACAAAAAAAAAACCCCAAAGTGTATATATTTTGTATAAATAAGGAATGTAAGCTTTAATCTTCAGGAGAGATGTGTGTCGTGGGCAGATGAGCAAGCACCTGCTATGCTTCAAGTTGCTCATACATCTGTAACCCCTCCAGGCATTAGACCATCTTGTCTTGCAAAATCTGTCTCTGTTGCACAACAGCAGAGTTGCTTACCATATTTTTATTGCTTTTGTTGTTCAGAGTGATCTTCTGTAGAGACAGAAGATAAAACTTGGGGTGATGTTGGAAGGGACCAGTTAAGTAAGAGGCACTTCAAGGCAAGACTCAGATTCGGGTTCCCTCCTACCTATTTGCTCACAGACCCCATAGATTTAATTTTTATCTTTTTACAGTTTAGGTCTAGCAGACAGAAGTTGTTTCAGTCTACCCTAGCGGTTAAGAAATTCTTCTGGGCAGTGGGAGCAGAGGTTCAAGTCTGGAGCTGGGAAGCAAAGACCTTCTGGTTTCTGAGAAGTCCTCTAGCCCCTGATGTAGTGCAGACATGGAGGTGTCTGACTTTGCTTCTTTAGTCAGCTGGCATCGTTAGCCATTAGCATTCTGTGTCCCGGCATGACATAGGTAGACCCAGGTTTGCCCCAGTTAGCTGTTTTTTGGATACATCTCTCTGCTTGTTCTGTTCTTTGACTGTCTCTAAATGACTCTCTTCTTGGCATCAGGAACACTCAATCATCCTACAAGCGTCTTGTACAGTAAATGGAGAGTGATGCCTTCTGTGGAGCCTCTGAATTGCCCTCAGGAGCCACTTAGGGATTTTGGCACCCAATATAAAATGCTCAAATTTCTGTTTGGATGTTGTCAAAATCTGGTGAATTAGAGCTGTGAGAAAGTCTCACTCTTAAATCCACATGTGGGACTTGGGTTATTGAGGGCTTTGTCCCACATGCTGCTGTGTGGATGGTAATAGCTCAGTACATAAATCTCCTGTTGAAGCAGAAAATAGTTTTTTCTCTTCCACAAACAGCTTCTTTTTAATGGGACTGTGACCTCACATAGTTATTTCATGCGTTCAAATTAATGACTTTCAAAAGAAACCCTTGATGTAGTGTGTTTGAGTTCTGTTTTAGGGAAATGATGCATTCAGCTACAGCTGGCTGGTTCCCACAGCTCTGGTAATGCTTTTTTGGTGTCTGACTCAAGGATCCACATGCACAAGTCATTTTCATACTTTAGAAAAATCTTATTCTCAATCAATAAAATAAAAAGAAAATGTAAACGCCCGAGTATGTCTGTGCAGCAGCTAGCAGTAATAAGCATACTATACAAACTGACAACGAGCAGAAGATATTTATTTATTGTGATTTTTGTACAAGGCTCCACTGTGGAAAGCTGTGTCTAGATCAACTTACTGGGGATTTGGTATGGATCCTGCCAGAAAGCGCTTCTCTCTGCAGTGCCCAGAAGTGTACACTACGGGCTCTCAAAGGACTGTAATTGTGGTGCTGGCTCTACAAGAGCAGAGAAGTATGGACCAAGTAACCTATGGACACTGGGCTTCCCAGCTTTACCCAGTATCCCCTTCATCTAGAGCAGAAGTCATCTGAGCAGCTCCTTAAAAAAAACAACATTTTGGCTTAGGTGAGGTTCCAAAGGAATGACTTCTCTGTGGAATAATTTTAAGTGAAAACTTAACGGTGATTGCAGTACTTAACTTTACCTTGGTATTTCCACTGAATTCAGTGGAGCTAGGCCTCAGACAGAAGTCTGTGCATCTGGTTGTGCTGAAGAAAGAGGAAATTTTACTGACCACATGACAAATGCAGTTTTAGAAACTAGATTCGACCTTTGTGTTCTTATTTAATCACGACACTTTTTAAACTTTCATTGGCTATTTGATAGTTAAGTTGATGAGTGTTTATGAACTTAGAAATAGTTTTGAATACAAAACAATTATGATTAGCTATGTTATTTATCTTAGTTGATTGTTATGACATTCGGTGGGTTATATTTAATTTTCTGTGTTCGGGTGCCTCCGCTTTCTATGCTTTATTCGACATGTTCTTTCAAATTCATTATTCTTGAATTTGAATGCTATATTACAATTTCTAAGAATATTTATTGGCTGAGGGCAGATAAGTGGAAGCTTTGCAATGAATCAGAAAAACTAACCTAAGAGTAATTTTCTGTTTTGTTTCTTACCAAGGTTTTGTTCAGTGCTGGAAGGTCAGTCGTTACCTTCATCATGTAACAGCTGCATGTATTTTCTTACTTCAGCCTCTGTGAGAGGACTTGGTGGAGAACCATTGTTTGAAAGAAAGGAATGCTTGATTGTTTCTTAAGAGACTAATTCAGTTCACTTACATCATTTGAAAGGGCCACATACACAAATGTTTCAAAGACTCCACGATACGTTTTTATGTCTACCACTTTTTCTATTGTAGGATACCATGTAGATAAAATGTTTGATTTTGAGGGAGCTTGCTGAAAACATGAAATCTATGACAATGATAGGCTCTTGCATTGCTCTTTCTTGTGTTAACAAATGACCTATTTATTAAAATAAACATTTCAGAACTTTGAGATGTTTTCTTCTTCTTCTATGGCTTTTCCTGATTTTTATCCCAGTACTGAAGTATTATTTTGCCTAAGAAATAGAGCAGATAGAGCTGCTTTTAATTAAAAATGAATATACAGCTCAAAGCCTTAGGTCATTTCATTTTAGGGGTGGAAGGGAGGAAAGTCACATATTTCAATGTGCAATTAACACTGTGATTCTGTATCATTAAGAAACAGGCAGAATTTCCAAAGAGCAAGGAGACCGAGCTATCCTTACAAAAAGGCACTGACTTATGTATGAGGCATTAACTGAAAAGAAACATTAACATCATGGTTTGAGGGTTTGTTTATTTTTTCACTGAAGATGGTAATTTTAATAAATTTTACACCATATATATTTTGAAAAAAATGTGTTAAGTAGCTAGCTTCCTATTTATATATATTTTCAAATACTGATTTCTATATCCCTAAACTAATAGGCAGATTATTATAATAAAAAATATGCAAACACTATCATCCCCATTGGAACTGCAGTATATATTTCCCATGGCTATAGACATTCTGATGCTTCTTGTGCAGGACAAAAACATGTTTGGATTTTCAGACCTAAAAATAGTATATATTAAGTGAGGCTTTTCTTAAGAAACTGTCTTGAGTTACTTAACGATTGTTAAAATGTATTAATTCTAGTTGTTCAGATTGGTTAGGTGGCATTATCAGTGTAATTCTTAACATATTGCTAATATTGTGAACACTGAGGAAAATCTGAAGTTATGCTTTCTGTTGACGCTACAGTTATAAACCAGCAGAGCAACTTAATTTGGGCATGACTGTGAGAAGACAGGGCTTTTCAAAAGTTAAAAGTATATTAAGATTTTTAAGAGTGCAATTTTACAGGTTCCTAACTTTTTTCTTAGATAGTGGATGTGTAGTGTAAATAAACTGTAGTGATGTTCAGTGAAAAATACTGATGTACATTTTTAAAGTGTACTCAGATTGTGTTTTGAATCCAGGAAACTAATAATGATTGTCTGTAAGTCCCATTTTGCTCATGTTTGTGCACATTTTTATCTCTATGAGAACAAGCAGCCTCATTGAACTGCCGAGGCTATTGTATTGAGTCTGGTAACTCACTTGCAAGATTGGTGCACGCCCAGAAATGGTGCAAGTATATTTTGGATACCCTAAAGGAGGCTTGTGATGTTTATGTTCTGTGTACCAGTAGCACTATGTAACAGAGCGATCTACTGTTCCTGTTTTGATGCTATGTGTTATAAATCACTCTTGGGTAGTCCAAGGAAAACTACAGATTTTTATTGTAGAAAACTGTGTTTGCGGTATGTGGTTATATTGTTTTAGCTATCTAATTTACAGGGTGTTCTTCCTTTAGAGGTAGTGATTCAATTCTCTTTGGATGTTTCTTTTCTTTTGTGTAAAGTCCAGTGGCCTGGATTTTTTCTTAAAAAATAATTAGCGGTCAGTACAAGGGCCATGCAGAAGGTTTATTTCCTTAATCCAACATAAGCTTTATTTTGTCACCAGACCAAATGGCTTTCAGAATTGAAAGTTAAGATTTTTCTAAGATAACAAGGAGATTTAAACATGTAGTTTCCATGGTAGTCAGTATAGGAAAATTCAGTCCAGTAGTCTTTGTGCACTGAATGTCTGACTTTCATGACGTTGTTTAACCAGAATCCTTCTCAGCTGCAGCTCAGGGTAAAGGCTGGTGGCATTTTATGCTCCTGTAAAAGAGGCTGGAGGTAAAATAAAGGGGCAATTCCAGACATTGTGGCCCAGAGCACAATGTTCAATACGTGATCCTCAGCTAGCAGTGAGGAACATTAATACCCTCAATTTTTTTGCTATTGTCAACATCGCTGAGTAGGTTCTTTTAGTCAAGAAATTAATTTTGTTTGTCAGTTCTTTTTTTAGTTGGGAGTGTAGGTGTTTTCCAACACTGATTTGTCCTTCTACCTCCCACGTCATTACTATAGTAAGGTAGTTTGTTTATTTGTTAACCTTTCCCAAATCCCTAGATATATCTGTTGTGGAAGCTAAACTATATTCTAACCTCGCACTTACATAATCTTCGCCCTAGTTATTTTCACTTGTTTTGTGGTCTTGCCAATGTGGTTTTGGAAAGCAATAGGATACTCAACTTTTTCTCCATTTAGTTGAAAGGTGTGTAGCATTGGAGTAGCATTTGCAGTAGATTTTGGTGTCTGATCAATGTGAAGATAACATTTACTATTTTATTATTTGTAGTGGCTTTCAAAAAATCTTAGTTTCTAAGTTTTCCCATCTGGCACTTTGATTTATTTCATCAATTTTGTATGGCTTTTAACTTTGGGGCCATATGGATTTATGTGTCTAGTCTTTGTATCTGTGTAATTTTCTAGTGCAAGGATTCCTTTCATGTTGTTCCAAAGTGGTCCATTCTGTTTATTTATTTCTGTATTTTATATCTGTAATGCACTCTGATATTGGAAGAATACGTTCTAAATCATCAGTACACTAACCACTTGGTATTTCTGAAGGATCATGGCAACATTAAAAACCACTCTTCATAACATTCCCATCCATAACAAAAATTGTATTTCCATCTCAATAATAGTAAAGCAGTGGGACACATGGCAAATTGACTTTAGAGATTGCATGCTGAAGGCCAGAGAAAGAGTTTGTTCCCAGGCTTGGTGTTTGGTCCATTAAGAAAACAAGGAGTTAAAAGAGCTTGGAAGGATGAGTACTTAGTAATTAAAGTATTAGTAAACAAGGTGCCTGGATTTCTAAAAAGAATGAAAATAACTGTGCGTACTTGCACAAACACACCTTTACAATTGCTTTCTCACTTATCAATGCTTTTATAGCTCTTCTGTTCCCTTTCTTCTTTTAATCTCCTTTGTCCTTTTTCATATAGCATATGAAGCCTTTGTGGTGATAATGACTGCCAGCCTTCCATTCCCAAACCTCACAGCTGCACTATCGGTATCTTCAGCAGATTAGATCCCTCTTGAAACTGGATGCACTGTTTTTTAAAACACTGAATTTTGCTCTTTTTGAAAAGAAAATGTGGGGGCTTGTTGTTCTTATTTTAGTAGCCTTAGGATCTCTAAATTTATTTGGGAAACAATTAATCTTATTTTCTTTGAACTAAATAACGCATTCAGCCATTTTATTCTGAATATCGTATGTATTGCTAGTTTTTTCAAAGTAATGAGATGCATTAGATCCATAGGTCCTTTTTTCACAAGCTGACTTTAGATCATCTTCCTTGAACTACTAAATAGGAGTCACCAACAGTAAAGAGTGATCTGAATATTTTTCTTGATGCCCATGATTGCAGAGAGATGAGGTCTTAAAAACTGTTTTGCAAGGAGAGACAGCACAAAGCCTGTGCCTTTTGAAAATCCTACAGACGCTTTTAAGTTGGATCTTTGATGCTGTATAGACTTGTGATGGCCATCAGCTTGCAAATGGATGTGGTATAAGACGGCAAGGATGTCGTTTGTAACTGTATCTGTTATGTATGAGAATAAACTAGAAAATATACTGGGTGAAATCCAGAAGCTGCTTTTGGGGGAAGAAAAGAAAAACTGACCCTTTAAGATAACTGAGGTTTTAAAATGGACTTTGACCCGGTCTATATCTAATGATCAGTACTACCTTTAGAAGGGCCTAACTTTCACCTTTTTTTAGTATTGAAAAGGATTTATTTTTTATTCCTTTGAGCATCTTCTTCCTTTACCTTAATTTTGCTATTCATCTTATGAGGCCTTGGGTACTTCCCAGGTGACGTGTATATGATAAGCCTCCATGCATTTCCCTTCCTGTGTCACCCTAATCAGCTCAAGCAGAGGTTTGACTCTCACTTTCATCTGTGAGAAAATTACAGCTGACAGGGGGTCAGCTCTCACAACATAGCTAATCTGGACCCAGCCTCAATTGCTCATTCTAAATTGGACAAAACCAGGGGACCAAATTATTCGGTCTTACTTGAGCCAAAATCCCAGCGAGGCCAACTAAGCCGTGAAAAAGCGTGGGAGGTTGCGGCACTTTGCTCCTGAGTTGTATCTGTTGTATAAAGGTGTTTCACTAATTAGGAGAAAAGGAATCCAAAGCCTACTTGTTTATTTACCTGAGCCTTGATGCAGGCTCTGTGTTCCTTGTATTCTGCTGTTTCTGCCTATGGGCTTGTTTTACTGAAATTGTATTATTATTTTTTTCCTTCTCTTTTCCCCCCCCTAGACTGGCAGATAGCTACTCTTGCTTTGCTGTTGGGTGGTGCTGCCATCATTCTCATAGCTTTCCTGGTTGGGTTGATCTCTATCTGCGTGGGATCTCGGAGGCGGTTCTACAGACCAGTTGCAGTCATGCTCTTTGCTGCAGGTAAGCAGATTACTGGTACCATTATGAAAATTTCATGAGAGCAGCTTCACTTTTGTGAAGGAAGACGTGCCTTGATCTGCATACTAATTCAGAGGCATTTGGTTTACTTCTGTGTTAACTCCAGGGAGGTTTTTCCGGATACTGGTTCTCCACAGCATTAATCATTTTTGCAGTTGTACATATTGGTTCATAAACAATTATTTTTTTGCATTATATTTATTGTTTTGTGACATAAATGCAGCAGGGGCAACTACAGAGGATAAATCTCAAAGTACTATTTTTAGTCTCTGACTTTGTGCTGTTTGATGTCCCCATTTTTATTCTTCATACAAAGCCATTTCTGTTACTTTAATGTTCTTGCTTTTACAGTTTTAAAACGGGATAATTGATGCTCAAATGTGAACCCTCGAAGCCCTACATGTGAAAATAAATGGGATTATGTTGCAAGGTGTTTATGTATGCCTCTGTGCCATGAGAATTCATTTTATTGTGTCAGCTCGCTTACTTAGCTATTAATTTAACAAGCTGTCACCGTGCAATCCCTGTTTGGTTTTAAAAATGTGGAAAAGGAACAGTTTATATAGACTATCACAAAATCTTAAGGGAGACCTATGAATCTGAATTGTCCATAAGACTGGTCCAGTGAGGTATAATTACAATATCAAATCGTCTCCTTTCGTACATTTTGGTGTTTTGGGTTTTAGTCAGGACGGATGTTTCGGTTTCCCCTGAGACTCCCCAGGCAGGATTTGCCTTCATCCTGTCACTCATATCTGCATTGGAACCAGCAGCTTTAAGCCCCTTCAGATAGTCTGTAATGAAGAGAATGACAGAACCTAGTCTTCGGCATGTATTGAAAGAAGTCACTGTCAAGGAAGGATATGAAAAGATAAGGCTGCAGAATTTGCAGGGTGTTCGGGAATGAAACAAAGCTCCGGGGAAGGCTCCTGCTGCCCCCTGCTGTTAACGATACCTTGATTGAGCATCAGCACTTTTATTTGCTCAAGAAATGTTGGTAGGTTATATTTCATTTGCTTTTATGAAACAAATGCAACCTAGGATCAGATTTCCTGGGTAGAAATTGTATCTTTTTGTTCTGTGTATCACATTGCTTGCTTGGTTGAATGAATAAAGGCACTGGTGCCATTGCATTAAAATTTAGTGTTAATTCTGATATTATAAAACATGCTGGGCAGTTAACTTTGGGATTATTGAATTTCTGTAGTGGTTTATTATTTGGATTTTGACTTATTTCTTGTAACATAGTGTGCTAACTTAGGCAGCGTATGGCTGAACAATTACTATCTTGCCATATAGCTTATTTGGTATATAGTTAAGTTTTGTACTAAAAAAATAGAAAGCAAAAAAATATCCTTAAACCCAGCTGTTTGGCTTAATGCTTAATCTATTTTCCTCTGCATAAAAGTAATTCTAGTCTTTACTATAAATTTAGGCCGGAAGGGGGGTTTAAAGTTTACTTGCATAAAAAAGGGAAAATACCTCGGTGCTTTAGCTCCTGAGCGGTGTTCAGCTCTTTCTTTTGCCACTGTGTGTGTACGCACATGTATTTCTAAATAGCTGTGACCTGAAGCATACAAGAAGAAAAGAGATGATGAAGCCAAGACAGCATGCCCCATTCTTCTTCATTATCTGGCAAATCTGAGGAGAATCCTTTTGGGACTTGATGCTGACATTGTTAGTGTCATTTCCTACAGATATTATCTCTGATGTCAGCTATTTTTAGAGGTGAATATGGACTGGCATATCTTGAAAGAATTATGGAAAATGTCCTCTGCTGAAGAGGGAAAAGTTAAGATTGCAGCACAGTGTAGTTTGTGCCTTACGTGACTGTTCATGGAGTCAAACCTTCACCTGTGGATTTCACAAGTTCTTTGAGGACAAAACCTGCTCCAGCCTGTGAATCTGCTGACAAGACCAAATATTCTGTATGACTGTGGTTAGGAGTCCACCAGCTGCCTCTGGAAAAAAGACACAGGATGAATTGCCCAGAGACATTGAATGATCTGTGTGTCAGGTAAAAAACGTCACTGTATGGGGAAAAAGAAAAAAATTGAAAGGTCATTTCCAGGCACTCTAGAGTCATAATAGTGGACTCCAGGTTCTTTATTTCCTTCTAGTTTGGATTATTTTTTTTTTTAAATTTTTCTTCGTTTTCTCAGCTTCAGGTTTCAGTTAGCAACTCTGTAGGTGAGAAAGAAGATTGACTAGGACTGGAAGACATGAAAAAACAAAGGGACAAAAAACTAACTCAACCTAGATACTAAGAATAAGCCAGCAAGTGATCAACAGATGTGAATGTGTTTAAAATACATACCGGCAGCTCTGTAATGGGGAGAGGAATGGGAATACCTCAGGTAATGGAAAAACGTGGAGCAGTTGTAGGGCACTCTTGCATGGAGCTACCTTGGCTCAAGTAGCTTTTCCCAGCATTTTTGGACTAGTAGAGGTCACTAACTTACGTACTTGCTGGGGTGTCTTAGTGATAATGAACCAAACTGGTCCTGAAAGCTGCATCTACAAGCTCACAAACTTGTCAGCGTAGTGGTCTCATGATATGGTTACCAGATAACTGACTGCAAATGACGTCTTAAATTTGGAGCAGAGACAGGAAGTGTAATTGTTGAAAGTCTATAAAAGCAACCAAAAAAATAATATAAAAGAAGCTTGCCTTCTGGAGCTATGTTTAACAATGTTTAGAAGCATATCCTGTTGAGGTTAGTAAGCTTTTAAGACATTTCACGGGATGCTGTTACATGTAAACCAGGCAAACAGTGGCTAAGTGAAAGCACTATTGGTGAGAGAGTAAAAAAAATGACAGCACATAATATTTGGAGAATACTTAGAGATTTATCTTTCCGTTCTGACAGAGAGCCAAAGCGCAGTTTGGCTGGATTGCACGTTGAGTTCTGTGCTATTACCTATTTCCATAATGATATTATTCTACCTTCTGTGGAAGGTATGATAAAAGCCTACTTGCCAAATTCTACAGTAAAGCTAGAAAAAAATTGGAGGACAGAATTTGATTTTGAGAAATTGATAGAATGGTCTGAAAAAGTAGGACTGACTTCAGTAGGATGTAGTGCAAGTTGCTACAGGACAGCAAGAGTCATAGCATCAAAGGTATATTGATAGGAAAGATACTCCTTAGGTCATGTAGTCCAGGCTTCTTGTTGAGGGAGGAAAACACTAGGTCAAACAGCTGTAGCTTTGACCGGACCAGTCTTTAGAACTCTAGGTATGAAGATTCCACAGCCTCCCCAAGTATGTTGTCCTGGTGCTATACTACCCTCCTTATGATAATTCTTTCTTTCCTGATGTCTGTCCTGAACTTCTGAAACTGAGATTTGTGTCCATTGCCATTATCTGAAGTTGCCTGGCACTACAAAGAGGAGGGTTGTTTTTTTTTCTATCATTATTGCAGCTACATTTTCAGGTAACTAGGCTGGCTTGAAATTGCTCCTTAGTTTCCTTTTCATGTGTCTAAAGAAACCTAGCTCCTGCATCCTCCTCTTAAGGATTATTTGCTCCAGAATCCTGATTGTCTTGGCAGTTCTTTGGATCCTTGTCCTTAGTTGGTGAATCCGTGTTCACTGCCAATTGCCACTTTGTTCTGCATATGCTTGGAGTTGGACTCCTAAGAGGATGTACTCCATAATGTTTCCAGGGATTGAGTTGAGGCTGACCTATTCTGTGGATTTCTCACTTCTAGCCTTTTTAACAATGGACACAACGTTAACCTTTTTCCAGTCATCTGAATATCTCCTGATCACTGTGATTTATTTTTTTTTTTTATAGTTGATAATGCAAGATCACATCGGCCATCTCTTTCATTGCCTTTGGGTCACTTAGAGGTTTTGGAGAAAGTGTCACAGTGTATCATCTGTCACTTATACTGGCTTTCCTGTCCATCATTGTATAAATATGTTTTCTGAACTTTGTTTTGCAACTAATGCACCTGTGGAAACCCTTCTTTATTACCCTTTTTGCCATTTCCCAGCTTAATGTTGTGCTCCAGCTGGGCTTCAAATTTCCTGATTTTGTATTGAAGTATCAAAACAGTGCTTTTATACTCCTCTCTTATTGTCTGTCCTTGTTTTCTGCTCTTGTGTGCCCCTTTCTTGCACATTCATTGAGAAACTCCCTGTTTGACCAACAGGGCCTCCTTCTGAAATTCCTGGCCTTCCTGTGTAGGAGGGTGGTCTGTTCTTGAGCTAGCAATATTTTAAAAATCGGCACAGACCCCCTTTCTCTTCACGCTGCTTCCCAATTAATTGCACGGTTTGTATTAAGTACAAACAACTTCCTAGTTAGCAGTTACATGTGTGTTAATCTTTGAAACTGCAACACCTGTTGGTTATTGTTGGTTATTAATGAAGTGCTTTGCTCATGTGAATGAGCAGGAGGAATGGTGTACAGAGCAGAAATACAGAACTTACTAGCCAGTACCAACATTTGAATAAATATAGGCCAATTATAAAGCCACATTATAACTTTTACAGGACAGCAAAACTGTTGTAATCGAACATTTGAACAAGGAAAAAAAAATTATATTTTCCTAGTTTTAAAGTGTTTGTTGTGATTTTTACATGTTTAATATGGTAAGTACATATAATTGCATATATTTCATGTATATGGAACAAAACTATTACTTTTGTTCTTGTGCAATTGTCTTGCAAACATCGTAGTGCTAGTCATAAAAATGGGTCTAAACTTGAAGTGAATAGTCTAGTTTGACTAGTCTTTTTTGAGTAGCATTTTGAAGTGGAATTTATTTTTTTTTTTAAGATTTCTTTCTCAGCCTTTTTTTCTACAGAAAAAGGCTAGTGCTTCTGAGCAAAAAAAAAAAGTAGTACATATGCTTCCCATAAACAGGTCAAAATAGCGTGAAGTTCCTTTAAATTCATTGGAAGCAGATCAGTAGTTGCAAGCACTGGTTTTAACATCTTTTTTGGATCATACTTGTCATTTTTCAAAACTTCACTAACTCTTCTTTCTAGCCTACACAGGTTCCTTCCCACTTTACAGGGAGCAGCAAAAATAACAGGAGGTAAAAAAAGTGCAAAGCAGCACTAGTGTTGTGCAGTGGGGTTGTTTCCACTGACCAGTTGCTGACAGCACTTTCTTTGAGTTTTTCAGTAGTGTAGCTGGATCAGTAGCAGCCCGAGCAGGAAGTCTCACTACAGAAATGTCTAAAAAACCTGTTGTGGATGTTGCTTCTTTAGCCACACGTTCCTCTTCTACATGTTCCTCTTCCAACAGAAACACTTTTTTTTTGTTTTGACAAGTCTAATCTGTAGATTAAAATTCAGCATACTTCATATGTTAGATTGAGGGAAGATGGAGAGCTTCCTTGGTTGGCACTTGACGCATACACAACAGAGCAATTCCTGTGTTGACTCAGCAGAGATGCTGCAGCCCCAGTTTGGGAAGCCACTGAAGAACTTGCTTATATCCATTCATCTCAGGAAATCCTTTTTGACTTTGAATGGTCTTAAAGATGTGTCTGAAAGCTGAGCATGTGTTCAGGTATTTTTGAGTGTAATGATGCTCTCATTATACAGAATTGGAATGCATAATCTTTTCATAAGTCAGGCGGTTCCCCTAGTGTACCCTGTCAAAATTTCTCCAGTGTTGTGCAGTATTTTGTGAGCTGGCATGCAAAAATTATATTAAAATGGAATAACACAAAGTAACACTTCAATAACTTTAGGATTAAAAAAATCCTGTGGATTTTAGTATCCACATCAGAAAATCCACTATGCAAGCATTATTCAGATTGTCAGTCTCAAGTCAGAGTGCAAAGACCAGTCTATAGGCTACATGGACGGGGAAGGGGGAAAGAAATTTCTGATTAATGTCTTGTAAAGTGTTATCACCAAGGATGGGTAATAAACATCGGAAATCATTTCCCCATACCAGTCCCTATCTGGAGGACAGAAGAGCATTACTCTCCAGAGAAAGGTGCCATTTTGGCAACAGTAAAGAGTGTGTGTGGGACTGAAAAGGCAAATGACAGATTTTGAATGTGCAAAGTGTTCAAGAGGTAGAAGAATATAATTAATGTTATCTTATTTTATTGTAACTCCCTCGTGAAATTTCAGAAGGGCTTCTGTAGTCCAACGTAGTCTTCCTTTCTATTATCCACTGGCATTTTATATTGGCACTGGTTTTATAGTAATTCTCTAAATAGCGTTCGTTCTTCGTACAATACCTAATAAAGTGTAAAAAATGACCCAGTCGACGTTAAAGAACGTAGTTATTATGGCATTACATTGCATACCATTGAACTTTCATCAGCGTATGTCTCAAGTCTGCAAATACTTAAGCATGTGCTGAACCTTGTGGATATGCCCACCATGACTCTAATCCGGGGTTGGGGGTAGTTTACAAAGACAGCCATGTGCTGAAGTCTTTAAAAATCTCCAGTGTAAAATGCTGAAGGGGAGCATTGCGATAAGGCCATATCATATAATTGAGGGGCAAAAAAGGATGTTTTGTACATTCCTGTGATATTTTCTCATTTGTGGGTGGCAGAACTAGAGGCCTGAAGAATCACTACATTGTACAGCTTGTCCAGATCTTCAAACTGAGTGTAATTTTCACCTGCTTACCTTGGAAACTGTTGTCCCAATTTTCTGTTAATAGTGTACCTGAATTTACAAGAGAAGAGATGCCAAGGCAACCGAAATCTTCTTGTGAAAATTGGGGTTCTTCATCTGTGTATTTTCCCTTTCAGGTTACTGTATGGGGGTTTTTTTGATGTAGCACAATAATTAACAGGTTTGCGGAATTCCACTGCAGACGTGTGGATCAGGCTGCAGGAGATCTGGCTCTTTCAGAGACAGTGCTGTAGAAAGTAATGATTTTTAAGCTTTTTACTGCCTTGGATTTGATCTTTTTTTATTAGGTTTTTTTTTTTCTTCACGAATAATTTCTGACCCACCCCCTAAATTCATAGTACAAGGCAATGTTTTGCCAGCTGGAAGTTTAGTGACTGATCAAACTTTATAGATTCCTTGGTATTCTGTGTAACAATATCATTAATTCTGATTACAGTACACAGTAATGCATATGAAATATGTAATTCAGTGAGTCTCTACTGAACATAAATATGTATCACCTACTACAATGAATTATTTCTAGGCTATTAAATGATTTGACTCTGAGCTATATTTCTTAATATTCGTTTATTCTTGCTTCTCATTTTGACTTATTTATAATAGCTATAGAATAAGTGATCTTAGTTTTGTTGTTATGGAAGGAATAAAGACTGCAAACTAAAATACAAAGGAGAGACAAAAGAATTTGGAAAAGATTGCTTTCATTGTTTACTTCATGGACACCTGAAAGATCATCATTATATCGTAGCAATACTATTTGTTCATCAACAAGGGAATATGGAAGAACTGCTCTGATCTGTTGATGAAATGAAGGTGATATTTTTTTCAAAAAGAGCAGTACTTACAAGCTATAAATGCCTGAAGACCATTTTAAATGTGAAGTTCAGTTATGTGGTGTTTTCCTTGTTTTATGGAAATTAATTAAAGCTGCTTCTGAGATTTATTTATTTGTTCTTTTTTTCTTTTTCAGTTGTTCTTCAGGTGTGCAGCTTAGTCCTTTACCCAATCAAGTTCATCGAAACGGTCAGCTTGAAAATATACCATGAGTTCAACTGGGGCTATGGCCTGGCTTGGGGCGCAACTATATTTTCATTTGGGGGTGCCATTCTTTATTGCCTGAACCCTAAGAACTATGAAGACTATTACTAGAATCATTTAATGGAAAGAAAAGTAACAAAAGGATTACCCCATCTTTTCTAACTCACAGTTTTTTTAGAACACTTGTGGAGCACCAAACAGTCTGCTCTGTTGATAAAATAGCCTTTGCCTTTTGGGTGTGAACACTATAACCAGCTTTTCCAACCATTTAAAAGAACTGCAAACACCAGGATTGCTGATCTTACATAGGCAGATGCTGCAAGCTGCTGATACATAAGCTTCATTTTTCCTGACAACGAGCAAAAGGATCTACGTGACGGCGATCATTGTGAGAAAACTAGTTGGAATGAGAATGCAACGCCAGCATCTGCTATTGCCTTCAGGGGAGCAGCTGGTATAGGCTCCATTTAGAAGTTTCCCTGTATCATAGAGGATTCAGATGTCTGATAAGCAGGCAATGGCATCTTGTACAATAGGCTGTGTTGGCCCCTTGTTACTTGCTCAAAAAAGCTCTTAAGGAATTAGTTGCAAGTGACTGTGGTGAAGGCAGTGAATGTAACTGGTTCATGACTTGTCTAATATCTGTATTCAACAGTCTTCTGGGAGATTAATAATGAAAAAAATACAAACAAGCCACCAACCACACAGGATTTCATGAATTGGTAATTGACATCACTGTGCCAGCTGTAGCAGATTGTTGAAGGAAGTCCAAACCCGGAGACATGTGCTTCTGACTGTGTAGTTGGAAGTTGTCTCAGCTCTGAGTATTTTGTTGGGAGGGTGGAGATAAGGGGGGGGTGTGTGTGTGTAGAAAAAGACTTCAACTGTCCCTGAGGCATCTAAAATGCATGAATGAATTGCAGTTGTCCTAAGTACCTATTTAACTTCATGAAAAGAATGCATATGGAACAAGTTCAGTTATATTTTTGAAAGGTATTTGTTAGTATAAATGAATATATATAGTACAAATATAAATGCAGAGGGAGAGAGACGATTAAAATTGTAATATGAGCTGTGATGCAGTGGTTAAAATACTAATTTTGTACACATTCTTGAGAGTCTTGGATTGGTACCCCCCAATTTTGGTTGCTGTTACAAAATAAACATAAAATGGTTTGTCTTCTGTATATGCCCTTTTACAGACTCTGTGTTATGGGAAATGCCTAAAAGTTCACATCAAGTTAAGATAGAATGGGACGAAGTAACTATTTGCTATTCCATGTGTAATCTAGTAATTACTAAAAATTGTTTTCTAAGGCTGTTGTAATGAAAAAACTGCCATTTTTTAAAAATCTGGTTAGGTTGCAAGTGTCTCTGATCATCAAGAACACAGCTGAGACCCCATCATATCCGTCTTAAAGCATTAGCACTGCAGGAGGTAGTCTCTTGTTTATAAAAGCTGAGTTTATCACGGACCAGCTGATGATTATGTACATCTAATTACTCCTTGCTTAGCATATTTCCCACTTAAAACATCCAGAGACTGTACCTGTGAAATGAAACCCAAGATAAAATAGGGAGAATTTATACATGAATTTAGTCCGCATCACTTTTATTTTTGTTTATGATTTGCTTATTTGGATATTTTCAATTAATTATGAACATATTTTTATACAATTCTAATCTTTAGAAATAACTATTTTTTTTAATGGAGGAATTTAAAATATATTCTATGTGGACCTCTGCAAAAGCAGGTATGCTGGGGTTGCACATCCACCTCTATACCAATGGTTTTGCTGGTGCCACGGAAAAGACTGCTGATGTTAAGACTGCATCTACAGTGTTAGTGCCTTTGCCACCGTTCACAGGGTGCAGAGGTTCTGCGGTGAGCATGGGGCCACAGGGCTGCCTTTAGGAGGTTGTTGTGAAAGTATTGCTGGTGCATGGAGGTGGTTTATAAAATTCTGGGGCTCTTCTCAAGTTAAGTCTTTACTGGCATGGCAGAATATTCTGTATCAGCGGTCTTTCCAGGACCAGTGGTGATTAATTAGATTAGACAGAGCAAAATGATAACTTGACTTGGATGGGATTGTATGGCAATGCCTGGAGAACAAAAAGGGCGGGAGGAAAAATTATGTCTACTTGTTTCACAGGCACCAGAGAGCATTTGTAACTCTGCTTTTTTCCTGAGACAGACTTAAGGCGGATATTCAGTATATAGTTAACTCTATATCTTTCTGAACAGCTGTGTAGTTCTGCTTTTATTTAGCAGCATGGAGAGCATTGTAGTTTGGCATGGGAATTAGGTTAATGTAAAGAAGCCCACTGTGAGAAGATTTCTGTACCTTTCTAGAACAGTGTTTTGGTGCTGACATTGTTCAGCACTTTGCCTGTGCTGACAAGAAGGTGCAATTCTGAACCCATATTGTATCTACTAATTTATCAAGTTTGGGGTTTTTTGGTTTGGTTTGGTTTTGCGTTTTTTTTTTTTTTTTTTATGTAGAGTTTGAGCAAAAACAAATGTCAAGCCTAAAGCATATGCAAATTAAAGGCATGCACTCTGAAAGACACCCGGCTCTTAATACGAAAGATGTTCAGGCCGAAAAATCTACAAATGTGAATGCCTAAAGACAAGGTTCTTCATTCATATTTGAGTCAGAGATCTGATTTTCAGTCTCAATATCTGCTTTTCCTCTTGAAGATAATGCAATCTATGATGACACACCTCTCAAACTCCTCAGGTCCTTTGTGTTTGGGCATCTAGTGTTTGGGTTTATGTATATACCTTTAGCTTATGTTGCTACTGCCATTTTGTTTTTTTTCCCCCTTGCCAATTTCAGCAAGCATTCTGTTTCTCAGCACTGAACTAAAAGTAAATACAACATTATGCTGATTCTTTTTTCTAGCCACACAAAGGATACATATCTGTGTCTTGACTGTACGTATGACTAATCAATCATTTTGTACATTGTGCTTGTGTCATGCCACCATTATTTCAGTTGTTTGGTTTTATCTCACTGGCAGGATGATTCTCACACAACAAATCAATTTTTTTTTTCTTCCAAATATATATGATTAAATATATATATAGCAAACTTGCAAGCAGGGCTAGTTATTTGTATTTTTTAAGCTTGAGGTATACCGTCCGGTGCTGACAAGTGCTTAGCACCTCTTCTGGATTTCTTGCACAACTTCATTTAGCTTTTGTAAATTTTAAAAACAAATATAGAGACACCTATGTGTTTGAAATATAAATGATATATATGGATTAGCATGTAACTGTATATTATTAAACATGCAATGAACTGGCTGGTAAGTGAAGTCTAATTTTATGGCTAGCAATGTAATTTATTCAGACTGTATTTTTGTACAGAGCAGTGCACACTAACCTATTGCCTCTGTGTCCTCTATAATGCCTAAAACTGTGCCTAGAAATTTCATTTCTGTCTTTAAAGGAAAAAAAAAAAAAGACATCTAAATGCTTCATGTTGATGGTTTTTCTGATGTTGTTCTTTATTTATTTTTGAGAAGTGTATGGTATGTTTATTAAATGAGTCCATCAAAATATGGTTTGTTTTAAATGGTCATTGTTAGCAGGGAAAGACACTTTTTTTTTAATCAAGACTTTTAAGTTTGCGGTTTTAATACCATTTCTGCATTTCACGATTTTTGTAGCTTACATAAAGTTATATGTGACAAAGTAACTGAAATAAAAAAGATTGTTACACTAACCAAATGTGCCTGTTTTGCTCCCAGTGGAATATATACGTATGCAGCTGAAACTGGCCCCGGTTTTCTGTTGGGCAGGCTGAGAAGGAATAGCCTGCTTAGGCTGATGAATGTGCCTGGTATTCAGTTATCATGCTTAAGGTATCTTATCGAAATACACAGGAGGAGAGAGGGAGAGATGCAGGGTCTTGCTGATGTAAGCCCTCCCTTTCTCCTGGCCACAGAACAAGTAGCACAGGGTAGATGTCACGAGTGTCACACAGCCCATACTCCCCTTATAGAAATGCAAGCGTTGTCATATCAGGAAAACAAATTGCTTTTAATGTTGTAAATAACAAGGCCATGTGTTGAAATGCAAATCTAGACTGAGCACCTTGTTTCAGTGTGGGAATTTATTCATTATACAGATTTCTTTTTTGCGTTTCCAATAACTAATATTTTTCTCCATTTTGATTCTGAAAGCCGGGTTACTTTTCACCCCGAAAAAAGGCAGATACTGTTTTTGAACCTGAAATGTGGTGTTGCAAAAAATGGAAAAACATGTTTAAAACACTAAAGGCATGGTACTATGTTGTTTCAACGGGTAGTGTACTGTTTTCCTCTGCATCGCTGGGTGCACCTCATGTGATCATGCAGCAGTGTGAAGAGGGATGCCAGCAGAAAGCGATAGGAGCATCGAGGAGAGAAGCCTTGGATTCAGTGGACTGTTGCAGTGAGCGAGCACAGCGCAAGGGTGGGGTGCACAGAGTGGAAATCAAGTAATGGAAAAGGAATTCAGAGCCAGGGAGTGAGTATGATGGGCAGCAGGGAGGTGGGGGAAGGATGTCTGAAGATTTGTTTTCTTTTGGACTGCAAGTACAATGAGGGAGGAAGTTCATAGGGAACTATGAGCCTATAGCCGCTGGGGACTGAGGGAGCAAGCCAGTGGTGATGGAAGGCATATTTCTGAAAAACTGTGTTACAATTCTGGATGTCATAGGTGTGGTTTTAGAGGGCATATTGCCCAAGGGTTTGAGTTGGGCTTAATGCCCAAATTTTAGGTCGTCTGTGTGCCTGCATGGTGGCACAATGTCAAAGGGGCCCTCAGGCTTACCAGGGGAAGGAATTAAGTGTAGGGTGGGGGTGCCTTACTCAGACCTTGTCTATCCAAACATGCTGAGTGATAGGAGCACTGGCATGAGCTGGCATACTCTTGGTGTACCAAAAACATCCCAGCAGACTTGATGGTCTTGAGCAGCATCTCACAATGTATTTGGTATCTACCATAGAAGTAGGCCTATGCTCTGCTGCTGACCAGATGGAGTGTGGCTGGATATACAGCATGTTGTGAACAAGAGAAAATATATGGAAGATGGTGTACGAGCCCAAGTTTGTTCCTACCGAAATGCCATTTGAATGTGAAAAAGCCACAGAGCACTTGGTGGAAACAAATGGTTTGAGGTCTGCAAGTGAAGCTGAAAACTCCAGTGTACAAACTCAGGCCAAAGCAAAACTCTTTGGGACTTTATAAAAACTTCTTTTAAGTTGATATTTTGGTGTTTTGGCTGTGAACAGGGAGTCGTAATGCTTGTTTGTTCTGTACCTTGAAAGAGTGCTTCCCAAGTCAACATTTTTGTGTTAAATGTATAGATGCAGTGAGATTTTGGAGATACTGATTTTTTCTGCTGAGTTAGTGATTTCCTGGCACACTCTTGATGGAAAGCAGTGCTCTTGGGCTTTTCCAGCATGCAGCAGCTTCAAAGAAGACTTTAAATCTTCCAGGTACCCAAAAAGCTGAATGTTTTTCTGCCATTGGATGCAACAAGCATTGCCATCTACAAGAAGGTCAAGTTTTGTTATATTTTTTTGTTCAGTTAATAATTACACCAATTTTTTTTTTTTATTTGTGTATCAGGCACACTGAATGCAGGCAACCAGGTGGAACAGTAGTTCAGTGTCTCATTAAGAGCATGGTTTGTACATAGTTCCTCCACAATAAAGCAAATGGGTCTGCAATCCAGTTGGCCATTGCCTACTCTTAGAGCAACTGGTTTGATTGGTATGTAGAAACTGGACATTGCTATAAGGAGTGTATAAATTGTTAGTGAATGAAATACAGGCATTCAGCTAAGTTTTGAATTGTAATAGCAAAATCACAAAAGGTATATTCAACGGTACCTGCTACCTGCCATTGCTTATTTTGCTTCTCCTGCCTTCCTTTCTCGGTCCATTTTCTTTTGCTTTCTCAGGCACATGATATCATACTATTGAACTATAAGATTTGATACATAAATGAATGATTATGTTAGTCCTGCCACCGCAAGAGATTATCTAAATGCACACAGCTAGATAGCAAGTGTTCATGGTGGATGGGAGCCAGGGGCATGTTATCGCTGATGATGGGTTCATCTTGGTAGAAGCAGCATATCCTAGGATAGATGAACGGTGACTTCTGTGTTTCAGGAGTGCTGTCTGAGTTGGGTTTGGTTCTCGACTGCAGTGCAGATCCTCTGCGTTGCAGTCTCCTCCCCCTCACCTATGAGAGGGAATGTAATAATTCAGCACCTTTCTGTCAAAGACGCTGAGGTGTGATATGATTGGAACACCTGAAGTGTATTGGAACAGGCAGCAGAGCTGTTTTGTATATCTGATCATGGGTACTGTAGTGGTACCATGTATGTTATGTCACACGAAGAGGTTGTACAACAGGGCAGTGGGGAGAGGAGTTGTCTGTTTACCTTTTGTGGTCTGGATGGTACCTAATCCTCTTGCAAAAGGACACTGACCTTCCCAGGGTTTGACCAGACATGCTCGATGTGGAAAAGGTTTTGGAGTTCAGGGTAAAATGAACAAAGAGAGAGTCAGAACCTAAGTAAGTGGTAAACAGAGACTGTTGTCCCACACCAAGGTGAGAGAAACCTGGGAGAAGTAAGTGACCTTCCCAACTGCAGAAGGAGCAGATCTAGAGTCAAGCTTCAAGGGTGGCAAATACTACAAGACTCCCAAAATATCTGTAGAGTTAGTTTCAATTCCCCGAGGGGTGCTGGACCACAAAGCAAGTTTGGAGGTGTTTGCCAGCTCAAGCCCTGAACACATTCCCACTGAATGTAAGCTTCCTGCAATGCTTTTGCCCTTGTAGGGGCCTTTGATCATTACGTACCTTCTGAGCATCTCTGTGTCCTGTACTGTGCACAGTAACTAAAATGGTTACAACTAAAATAACTAAAACTAAGCCCTTGTCCTGAGGGGAGATGTGGCTCAGTGTGCAATGAAACAAGCTGCGCAGGACACGCTGTGATTTGGGATGGTCCTTAGTCCTGCCACAGTTCAATACTAGCTGCAGACAGCTGTGTCTCTTGGTGAATATGAAACTAGCTGTAACTGAGATAAATCGTAACAGTCCAGCAGGGTAAAAAATAATTTCTGCAGTGGCAGACAAGCCTTGGTATATAACAATGATGAATGGATTCATAAATGCCTTCCTAAATAAGGAGAATATTTTCTGAGTGACTCAGAGCTGGTGTGCACCTAAATATTACCTTTGTCTCCAGGTTGCTGTTCTAAGAGCTATTGCAGGAGGCAGAATCAGCGCCATTGTGTTAAATTATTTTCATTGAGAACAAGTCATGTTTTTTTCTCAGAGAATTTTATAATATTGCAATTATTTAAAATACTTAAATGTATTCAGCTTGTGAAACTTCAACTTTTCAAAAATAATTTCTTAGCTGCTACATTTGGTTTAGGTTTTGGGTTCTTTTTTTCCCTTTCATCTGCTTATCTGTTTTTCTCATCAATAGGAAAAGCAAAGCTAAAACATTTGAGCCACTTGGAAATTAAGAGAATAGGAAAGCCAGGCTGAACCTTATACTTATCTTGGAATAACGGGGCCAGGGGGGGCCTAATTTCAGCTCTATCAGCTGATAGCTCAGTAATGAAAATGAGAAAAAGTGAAATGAATAGCAACTGAAAAATATGGCCCCTCTTTCTTACACATACAAACTTCGTTTCCATCTGTTCCTATTTCTTCCCTTGATGCTACAAGAAAAGAAACATTTATTTCAGGATTTGTCCTGGTTATCATCTTTTGAAGTAAATATGCCTGTTGTAAAGCTGTATAAGAAAGTACTTGTTAAACTAGTATCAAGAATTTCTAATGGAAATGTTTAGAATACCTAATTTCCAATGCCTAATTGGAAGCAACTTAAATTATTACATCAATAAAATTTGCTTGAGGGGGAGCCAAAAGGGATTCATGTAATGAAATAAGAAGTCTTAGCTGGAGAAAATTATTTTCATTGCAGAACATCTGAAAAGCTTTGCAGCTGTTGGATTAAAAGAAAAACTACTGAATTATTCTGAATTTTTTAACACATGGACATTTTAACATAAAAGATCATGCAACTTGCAAAAGGAACAGGCAAAGAGAAGCTGAGAAGCGTTAAGTGTGAACAGATTGCACTCTATTTGTTTGGAAACAACCCTTACCTGACTGAAGTGCAATGCCATTATACTCCCTACCAAACATCTTGTAATTCTAACACACTTATTTTTATGGCTGTTTTTAAAGCTGTAAGAGTGTGACAACACGGTGGTTTAGGCCTCAGCTTTTAAAATCCCACTTCTCTTGGGGACTACACTCAGCTTATGCCTTCATGTGTTCATTCCGGGCCCCTCACTACAGGAAGGACATTGAGCTGCTAGAGTGTGTCCAGAGGAGAGCCGCCAAGCTGGTCAGAGGTCTAGAGAACAAGACATACGAGGAGAGGCTGAGGGAACTGGGCATGTTTATTTCGGAGAAGAGGAGGCTGAGTGGGGACCCCATTGCCTCCTACAACTACCTGAAAGGAGATTGTAGAGGTGGGTGTTGGCCTCTTCTCCCAAGGGAATAATGACAGGACCAGAGGAAATGGTCTGAAGTTGCGGCAGGGGAGGTTTAGATTAGATATTAGGAAGAATTACTTTACTGAGAGAGTGGTCAGGCACTGGAACAGCCTGCCCAGGGAGGTGGTGGAGTCGCCATCCCTGGAAGTATTTAAGAAACGTGTAGACATGGCTCTTCAGGGCATGCTCTAGTGCCCGAGATTGTTGGTTTGTGTCTGTTTGTGGGTGGGTGTGGTGTTTGGTTTTTTGGTTTTTTGGGGGTTTTGGGATTATTTTTTTTTGTGTGGTTGGACTCAATGATCTCAAAGGTCCCTTCTAACCATGAAGATTCTGTGATTCTGTGATTCATCCTGCATTTGATGCTATTTGCAGCTTGCGGTTCTTGAGCCTCGTGGACAAAAGCTAAGCCCTCAAGATTTTGTCTATACAAAAGAAACCTTTGCAGCAGATGTGGGAACGGGGGCTTGGGGGGAGCCATTTCAATTTTCTTACAAATTTCCCCCTCTCCCTGCAGTTATAGTCAGACCTGTGTATGTCTGTGGGCAATGACTCTCCAAACCAGAGGGGTGGGCAGTCCCGCACTGCAGCTACTGAAGGGCTTTAGCCAGCTGCACTCATACTGTCAAAGCAACTGTGAACTAAGGAGTATCTGATTTTTCCCTGCTTGAGTTGGTGAAGATTTGTGTGCATGAAATGTGAATAAGTAAAGGTGTAACGAGCTATCCTGGTGGTGGCTGACCTCTTTAAAAAGTGCTGAAATTGCCACTAAGTGGGCAGCACTCTGGTACAAGTTTGTCTGTAATAAATTACCTACATTCACACACTGAAGATCATAAAGCAGAGGCAAAATATGCTCAGGAAATAAAATATATTATAATGCTGGAAGGGAAGGATTTGTAACTCATATAGACTTATTCTATAGACAGAGAAATGGAGTACCATAAAACACACATACATGTTTTCAATATATAAACTTAAAAATT
Organism: Arenaria interpres; assembly: GCA_013399435.1. NCBI lineage: Eukaryota > Metazoa > Chordata > Aves > Charadriiformes > Scolopacidae > Arenaria > Arenaria interpres. Next base: position 56,321 of record VXAK01019096.1, read on the forward strand.
CAGAATATATATCAATGGAGAGTATAGGAACACCATTCTAGAATGCTGTTCACACTGCTGCAGAGTGTAACAGAAGACAAAGTAGGAGGCCATTTTAGAAATTAAGAACAGGGAGAAAAAAAATCAGAACCTCGTAGAAAACTAGCAAGCGTTACAGTTTCATTATTGATGGGCTACACACCCTTCCCACAAAAACTGGCAATTGGAGAATAATGTATTCTCAAAATCGTATTTTAAATGAGAAGTTTTCTTGCTCATCAGGTAAGGTTTAAAACTAATGCTGCTTTTCAAACTTCCTTTTCTGAGAGCTCTGAATATATACAGGTCAATTAATTGCTTACAGTAAAGTTCTTCACACCTCTGATTCAATTTTGTGGGTCTCCTGCAGCTGAAGCTCCTGAGAATAGTTACACTAGTTCTTTTAAAGATCCCATTTTTAGTATTGCAGCAAAAGTTTACAAAAAAGTCAGATCAGCAGCCTCTACCTCCCAATGCAGTCACATATCTGCAGAATTCAAAGCACGGTTCTCTAGAAGCTGCTAATTGCCTGTCAATCATCTAGCACACTAGCAGTTCACACATTTTTGCTATCGACCTAGCAGATTAATAGTATAACCCAAACAAAGGAACAAAGGCTAAACTGTTCAATTGGGAAGGGTAATGTGTGGTCTTTTCAGGCCAAGATTAACAGAGAAACAGAAAAATGGTGTTCTTTGTAAAACTAAAGCTGCAGTGACCTTAACTCTGGCAAACAGACTGAATGAGTTCAGCACTATTTGCCAGCAAAACCTGAAACAGCAGTGCTTAAAAAAAAAAAAAAAAAAAAAAAAAAAAAAAAACCCAAACACTTTATTTAAAAAATTTTTCCAAACACAATAAAAAANAAAAAAAGAAAAACCCAAAACCTTATATTGAAAGATTTTTCCAAGCACAATGAAATAAAATAAAAAATTAATTTGGTTTTTCAGCAGCATAGCTGAAATGATTCACAAAGCGATGCTAGAAACTGTTGACCATTATGCCACAGCCTTATGCTGAATGTATTTTTAGTATTTGTGTGAGTCTATTTTCAGGACAAAACAACACTGTTTAAGAAAGGGTGTTTAAATTTTCCACTGGTATCTTTGGGACTTGTATTCTTGGATTGAGGTCAATCAGAATAAGAGTACTATTATTACTGAAATGAACATTTTTATAGTTACTTATATATTCATCGTAGTCAGGGATTCCAACCGAGACTAGGACTCCAATGTGCTAGCACGAAGCCAACACAAAAGGTGAGCCCCTGAAAATTTCCAGTCGTTTTATACTATGGAGCTTCCAGTCAAAGCTTCATAATTAAGATTGCTGTGAGAATTGCACTCTAAGCAGAGCAGTGGTGGATGAAGAGAAAAGAGTGACTTATGTGCAGATTGACTGCTCCAAAGGCGTTTTAGCTACCTTTATTGACATTTGCTTGGTATTAATTAGCTACCATCTGGAAAGAAAAATTCATTTCAAGCTAAAAGAGAAAATGTAAAGAATGTACCTCTGGTCTTCCTTGGTTTCTTGAGGCAGATTTTGTTTCCAAGGATACAATGACATATAGTTCTTCCTTTACCTTTAGCTTCTTGTTCTTGCTCACCATACCCATCTCCACAACCTAAGTTGTTCTAATACACTATTTTTCCCGGACTTAATGCTAAATATGAGTCATTGGAGTGACCCACTATACAATGAAGTGGTTGGGAAGTGGGTATTCTCAGCCAAGACCATTTCAGCAGGGGTGAGCACCAGTAGGCAGGAAGGGGGATATTGGCACCAGTTGCATTGCTGCAGCCAATGCATCGTATTATCACACCCTCAGTCTCTGTATTGGGACCCCTTACTTATGAGAACAGGTATTCTCTCCATTGCTGCTGCCAATCCCAAATAACATCCACTTTCCAGGCCAGATGAACGGGAAGCCCTGGAAAATGTTAAAAAGCAAAAATCAGAGAGTCTGCAACAGGAATCAGCTATTCTGATATAGTCTGACCTCCTAACAGGCCTAGAAGTCTCCCCCGATAATTTCTGCAGCAATTACTTAAATGCAGTTTGAGCAGTACTTCCAGCCTCTGCATTGCTCCCAAAGGCTTTGGCTCAAACTTGTAACGTCTTTCTCGCTTGTAGTCTCATGATCAGCTTAAATCTTCATTTGCTGTCAAAGGACCTGTTCCCATCAAACAGTGGCCACGTGTTCAGTCATCTTCTTGTGTGCCCATGTTTTTGCATCCATGCTGCTGTGTACTCGGGACATCACAGCACCTAATCCCAGTGTGGATGACATTCAGACTTCTTAGATTTCAGCAGAGCTCCTGTTTAGGATGAGGCATGGCCCAGAGCTGAGTGTGAAACCACATCCCAAATGTCTTAAAGATTTGAGCTTTGTCAGAGCCAAACGAAAAGAGGAGCAGGAGCGGCACTGTGCAGCTGGGTGAGGAGCCCGGTGTTTTGCAGGTAGTTCCCTCAGGCGAATTCTCTGCGCCCCCGGGAGCGCAACTGGCTGAAACACAGTCCTCATCAAGCAGAAGCACTGGGAGTTTGTAAGATGCTTGCAGATTTTTGAACTTGTGGCAGGAATGGCTATGTGAGCCGTATGTTTGGAGACCTGTCATGGCTGTCTTAACTGTCTGTAGGCCACCACATATCCTCCCAAAAGGTTCACATACCTCATATGGAAGCTTGTCATTTTCATTACTGATGTCCTATTGCATGGCCTCCACAAAATGTACTGTGAATGAAATGTGGAAACTAGCTTATCTTTCAAAATAGTTAACTAATAATTCTTGCAACTAAATGTTGCTCAGAAAAGTGCAAGTCAGATAGCCATTCTGAATGTTTAGCTTTGAAATTTCAAGATAATTTAAATTATCGGTGTGACTCATAGTGCTGCCATTCTCATTCCTTGATTCAATGCGCATATACATTGAAAGGGATTTCTAAAATGCAGCCCTAAGGTTGTATTAAAGTTTTGTTTTTTGTGAATATTCTGTAATATTAATTTGAAATTTTTCATTGCTAGAGATATTCAATTCAGTAAACTCATTCATTGGGCTATAAATTCTTGATGAGTTATAAGGTAGCCACCCTTCTTTAATGAAGGATGCAATTAGCACTATTTCATCTTATAGTCATAAAAAAATAGAGAACTTTCAGTCTGGAATCAGAACCAGGAGACTTTCAATTGCAGTCAAAGAAACTAAAGTAAGGGCATATATTAAATCCGGATAGAAGAGTATTTCAGACCTTAGAAAATCAATTGAGAAGTAATGAACATTGATGAACATATAAAACTTGCAGAAAGTCTCATTTATTCATTGTGAGCTTCAATAAAGGGTATCTCATTTGTCTGCTATAGAGCTGGAGCAGGATGGATTACACTACATAGTGAATATTTTGTTTTGCATTTTATCGATCTGAGAGGAAAATACAGATTACACTGTGGAGCATGAACTGGATTCAAAGCCACTAAAGTCAATGGAAAGATTTCTTTTGACTTCAGGGGGTTTTGAGCAGCTTACATCTGTGAAGTCTAAGTTGCACAATCAACATAAATTGGTTACACAATCTTGGACCACAGTGAAGAATATTTCCTGTCTGGCCCAAATGAACCATAGCTACTTCCTAGCCTTTTCTTTTATGAACTTAATCACATAGAACAAAAGTACAATCCTTAATTTAACAGATCATCTCAGACAGGAGAAGTTACATCCAGTCTGTGTGTGCCCATAGAAGCACGTGCATGCATGTATCCTTCCAACTTGACTTTCAGGGCTGCCTAAATAATATGGCTTTAAAAAATTAGATTTTTGGCAGAGGTGGTTATATGGTAGATGGGAATTTTGTCCACCATCTTAGAACGACACTTCACAGATATGAGTGTAACCCTAAAATTACTGTAACCTTAAATGATAATCTGAATCATACCAGGGTATAGTTGAAGAGAACTCCCTTTCTGGGAGACCAAGCACCAGACGCTGGGAAGATGAGGAATATCAAATGGGGAAGATTCTGTGATTCTGTATGCTTTGTCCTTATGACTTAGTCTAATTGAAACATTACCAACAGGCAAAAATTTCTTCTTCTCAGCCTCCTCTGTCCAGTGTTTAAAGAGCCTAAAGGTAACTCTAAAACTGAAGGAAAATAGAGACCTTCCATGTCAAAGTATAGACAATAGGGAATGGATGCTGACTCTGCAGAGACACTGATTTTTAAAATGTGTGCTCTGTATCTTTTTGTTCCACTGATATTTTAAGATAGGGTTTTTTTAAAGAGCAAATTGCAGAGTAGATTACATTTGGAAGAGCTACTGAACTTCACTTCCAGTAGCATCCAATACTGACAGGCAGCCACTTGAATCAAAATTGCAGATTATTCTTTGCAATACATGCACAAAGACCATGAAATAGTTCTTTTCCCTTTTCCCCTTTTTTTCACTTTATTTCAAGGTATTGGAAAATTCTTTGTACCCAAGAGAATCAGGACAGATTTCTCACGATACTTGAATCATAGAATCACCAGTCCCCATACTGACCCCCCAGGAATGCCACTCTTCACTGGTCTCCACTTGGACATTGAACCAAATGACAGTGGAGCTCAGCTCCTGTGTGGTACAATTTGGTCTGACAAGTCAGAAAGATAAGATAGATGTAACATGCTAGTGACAATTTATCACAAAACATTATTGCATCACAAAGATGTTCTTTATTCTCTGAATTTGACAACTGCAGTTTGCCTTCTGTTACTCACGATGAAATACATTAGTTAAAGGTGTCCATATAGATATTTTAAAAAACCCTTTCAACAAGCATTAGAAATCTCTCACTATGTTATTTAGTCTTAGCTGAGAACTGATCAGTCCTGCTGAGCTGTCCTTCAATTTTGATATGTCAGAAGTGATGCGTAATTTGTTTTAGAAACTCATGAGGTTTCAGATATGTGCTATTTTTGGAGGGAGTGTAAATTAAGATGGTTGATGAACATGTGGCTACTTGTACTTCTTCTGCTGGATAACTCAGCAGTAGAAATGCACTTCAGGGAACAATAGAAAGTTCTGAATGGGCTTGTAATGTTCGCTTAATGACAAAGAGAGAGAGAAGGAAGATTTGGACTACTGCAGAAAAAGGATGCTTTTGGCAAGATGAGTGATTGTGTTTCAGAGCTGGTATTCAGTGGGACTGTGGGTAGCGCTGGCAAAGCATTTCATAGGAAGACTGGGCATTCCTGTGATGGTGATACCCTTGCCAAGGCTGCTAAGAAATTAGAAATATAGTCATATTTATATAGCCTGTCAGAGTACTGAATTTTATCACTTTGTTTTCTCTGTACAGAAGCCCTCTGCCTCTTCTGGCTCCTACCTTTCTTCTAGTGCACTGCCATCAATCACGCAGGGGCAAAGCTGATCTCCTGATGTGCTGGATGCTGGACCGCCTCATCAGACAAGTACAGAGTCAATGAAAGCCCCTTGCCTCAAGACTTAATTTGGGGCTTAAACATAAGCACTTGTAAACAATATGGAAACAATCACCAAAATTGCCGGTATAGGTTTCAGTCTTGCTCTAGATTTGCTTCTCTTTAGTGTTTCTTCGATAATGACAAAGAACAGACCAAATCTTTAATCCCCTTTTATGCTATGTATCAGAAAAGTCAACCTCAAATAGCTCTTGAGTATTTCTTTGTGTCATAGGCTTCCTTTTTCGATCTATTTAAAATTTTCCACAACTACAGCACGCAATGAATTTCTTGCACTTCAAACCTTGAAACAAGCCAAATCCTACTTCTAATTGGAATGTTCTATACCATAGATGCTAGAGAAGAAAGCTATTATGGCTCAACAATCTTTTAGTTACAGATCCAATAGTTAAAGTAAAGAGAGCAGGAAAGATTAGATTTGACTCCACATACTGTGAATATCTATAGTGAGCTCAAATACCAAGATGTCAGCAGTTGCTCGGAATATCTATTCCTGGTGTAGTCTGCATTTCTGGGAATAGGAAAGAAAATTGTCTTCTCCATAGGCTTTTGTGGTGCTAGAGTGATTTATCCACTTTTCTTTCAAAAGACTAGAAGACTATGAGATCTTGAACCGTCCTCAAAAGAGGATGGAACAATGTGTACAATGGAGCAGTAAAAGCAAGGAAAACCGTGAAAGTGAAGGTAATTATTATTATTGGTTTTCATAATGATGATGATGATGACTGACAGAGCTAGTTACTGGTCTTTAGTATAGAATGTCTCCACAACCTTCCCACAATTTTCTCATGTATTAAATATGGAGAATTTTTACGTCCTCATCTTTTCTCAGCATATAGCAATATACCCTTCAGACAACAGGGATGCAATATGGATACTAGATTCTAACCCATACAGTCACATCCTGGAAATGAGATTAAATGGAGAAGGTAAAACATTAATTTCCATGAGTTCACTACTAAATTACCATCCCAAACTGTTGCAAGATCATCAAGCATGACGAAGAATAAGAAGAAAAAAGTTATCTTCTGTATTATACATTCAGCAGCAGCCACACTGCATTTATCTACAGTAAAAACGCTTGTGCATCTGCTTTCTTCCCAGGACTTCAATGCATACTAATTATTTTCTCATGTATATTAACTAGGATTTTATAGCTTTTGCTGCTTTCTGTACTGTTTCAAATCTTTATCCCATAGCTTTTCTGCTATCTTGCTTGCTTAGAGCCAAAAATATTTTTTTTTCATAAAAGTCTGGTGCAAATTCCTTTTTTGTACACGGGAAGAGTCTTGTAAATGTACTAATACTGCATAGTACAAAGACCATACTCTTTAGGGGAGCCCTACATTTCCTGTGTATAGGGAAGCACTGAAGTATACTAAGGTGAATTGCCTTGTTTTATGATGCTTCATTTGTGTTCAACTGTGAGCTGGACAGGCCAGGTCCTTCTATAAATGCCAAGGGACTCATTACAAGCCTCCTGTAATGACTAACCTTAACATCACACATACTTGGTAAATATGGTTTACAGATTCTACAGGTGTTTAAGTGAGGTATTTACAGCTCTAAGCTTTGTCCTCATTGTCTGCTTCCCACCATTTCTTGTCTCTGCCTTGCTTTACTTGAATTCCTAGTAAAACATCTTTTCTGAAATAAGTCACCAGTCTTTCACATATCACCCTGATAGTTATTGAGATCTTCATCTGCCTTTTTCATATCTGTGAGTTCAATTGAGAAATGTATAATTTTTCCTGTTGTTTGTAGGAAGAGAAACGTTCCTTCAGCATAATAAGTAACCATAAAAGTCAGCAATTTCTTCTTCTCTCGCCTCATTTAGCTAGCACTGGAAATATCCTTCTCTATATTACTACTTGGCCTAAATAATATGTAATTCACAATTGGTATTAATACTGCATCTGGCCATTACACCTTTTTTCGCTTCAGTAGTTCTCTCCATGGTCCAGGGGATGCCTTTATTAGCAGGTCAGCTTCAGAAGTGAGCCTGCTGGAGAAGAACTGCAAATGGGATTCCCAATCCAGTCCTAACTGTTCTGACATATTATCTAATCTTTGCAAGTCCATAAAACCTAAGATGAGAATTACCTACACATTTAACTTTACAGTACAGTCACACCTCGCTGATTTTGAGCTTTGTCCCCACACACATACAATTCAAACCGACCCAGTTTTTAATTTCTTTTGGGAATTGGAGACTGGGGGTAAATATATTTATCATTGCTAGTTAACAACTAGAAGCTTATTGTACTATACATTAGAGTTTTTCATAGTTTCTTGCGTAGTGAAAGGGATGTGGCCTTGTGCGAGGTGCTATGTGTGCATTTGGCTAGGCCAGCTCATCCCACTGAAAGACAGAATCAAAAGCCACAGTTCCTGTTCTAAAACAGTTACACTCAGTCCATGGCACCCTTGACTGGTTGACTGATTCAACATAAAATGCTTAAAATGAGGCTAGACTCTGGAAACTGATTGTATAAAAGCATAGTATGGGAACTTTCCACATTTACAGTGTGATACGGCACTTCTTTCATTTTACTTATCCATTACTTTTATTTGTATCTTCCATTTTTTAGCCCTGCACCCTAGCCATGGCAGTCACCTTCTTGACCTTGATGTGCTTGGAAGAAAACAAGAAATTAAAACTTTACACTTTGGTTTTAGTGAAATCTGAGAAAGTGGTATTGAAGTGACAAGATCTGGCTGAATGTTGACAGAACAAATCTACTGACCTATTTCAGAGTAGAATCATGTTTTGCTTTTATCATTGCCCACGCTAATCCAGCTAGCGTAAAAAAAAACCAAACCAACACTGCATGCTGTCTTGTGGTAGAAGTCATACAACCACAGATGTAGCTGAAGGCTTTGGCAACAACTCCAGTATGAATAAGTTTAGGCTTCTTATACACACAGTTACTGCCATCCTGTCAATTGAGCTGAACAGATCACATTAACTGAGATCTGATACCTTGAATTCACAGCTTATTATATCTGTACAGCTATTGAACTTTCTCAAGTGCATGGATTGCAGATAATTTCATTTAGGATTACAATCCATTCTTAATCTTAACTGCTTTCTTAGGATGTTATATTTAAATTCATATTCAAGAACCTCATGTTCCTTATATGAATGTTTCTTTTAATTAAACAGGATAAGTGTTTGCTTCTGTGACTGAAATCCTGAACCAAACAGAAATTGGATAGTGTTATCTCTGGGTGAATGTCTTTTGAGATAATTCCTGTTTGTGCTGCCTCATTAAAGTTGTCTAGCACATATTTAGCTCTAAAAAGAAACAAAAAGAAAAGAAAAAGACCTTATAAGTATTCCACTTAAACCCATTTACTTGGTAGAGTTTGCTCACCTTGTTTATAATTATCTCTACTTTTTAAATGTCAGTGTTATAAGGTTAACAAGTCCCACTTTCTACAGCAAGTATATTTGAAGGACACTGAGTGGAAGGCAGAACCCTTTCTTTTCCCTTTAAGTTGCTAAGGTCGTACAGGCTGCTGTCAGCTGCACCTTTTCAAATACTAGGAACACCTTATTAAATCCTTGAGGTTTTGCACACCAGTTTTACTTCTGCATGACTTATGCTATGGATTATATTAATGTTTAATCTATTTTTTAAGGCTAATTCACAAGAATTCAGTGGGATTTATTTCTGTTTATACAATTGTTGCCTAGGAAATAGCAGTGAACAGTCTCACTGGTCTTTCATAGGAAAGGCATGTGTAGTTAGAGAGCAATTGTTTCCTTTCATTATTGGAAAATGATTTTTTTTTTTAGATTGCTGTTTCTTTTTTCCTAGTGTATTTTTAGAACTTCCCTTAAGTAAAAATAACTTTGCTACTATCTCTCTAAGCATCTCCAGGTAGAAAATCTTTAATCTTCTATGACACCTTTGTTATCATAAAAAAATACCACTGTGAATGCAAATGCTCACAGTAAGGAATTGCTACTTAGTGAAAGGAAATGCAGGTATGAGGCATAAGTATGTTTCAAAGGTTTGTTAATGTAAAGCAGAACCATTCAGTTCTAGGTCACCCATTTATACCAGACAAAAGTCAGAGGTGGTAAAAAATCTTTACGTTCAGATGGCTGTGCAGTGGCCTCAGCAAAACAAATGTATCTACTGCCTAGTTTTCAATGAACAAGTGTTAAAATATTTAATTTTTGTCACAACTGCAAATCCTCTCTCCTTGTTTTGCCCTCCGCTTCTTTAGCTTCAACAAGGCACATTTCAGCAAAGAGAGTAATCCAGGAGTGTGGATCATGCACCTTCCTCTCAGAGTTGCAGCTGGTGTTTCTTGGTCACTGTTTAGCTATGTTGGCTGGTGTGATAGTCTGCACTTGTATGAGAGTGAATTCTCTTTGTGTCTAAGGAATTAACAACAAAGTTCCTAGGTTTGCTCATCTAGGTCTGTTAATATGGGTAGATCCTTGCTGTAGGTACCCATTCTTGAAAATTTGGCATTGACGGTTTTTTGTAAGTGACTCCAGGTGTAAAAGCTAAGAAGCCATTCTTTAGAAAGTGATAGATGGTTTTCTCTGAAACTCTGACTGGTCTCAAGGGTATCAAAAATAGCATAGGCATATTAGGACTAGTCACTGTGAAAACTCTTTGTTTTGATGTAAACTATTTTATAGAAGTGGTCTACAGAAAGGCTACTATTGATGTAATATCCAAGAATAACACACCGGCTTAAGAAACTCTTAGAAAAGCTCTTGTAGGGAAAGAGAAAGCTCCTCGAATGTGCTGAAAATGAAAACACCTGGCCATTATTCATTAAAAACTTCTCTATGCATCAGGTAAAGTTTTACACAGCTGCCTCGATAACTATAAGGTTTCATTCTTACATTTATGACTGCTGGTAAAGGTCTTCTGGTCATTCTGCAGTGTTTTAACGTTGTGAATTTTGGCACCTTTTTGAAAGATCAGAACTACATAAAGCATACATGTGTATTGCTAGAAAGATGTGGGTTGTCTGGACAATCAGATTAAAACCACAAACAAAGCTGCGTAGCTGCTTATGAGACAACTTGATGAAGTGCTCCATGTAAATTTATTTAAATTTATTGCCTTTGGTTCTTTTTCTGTTTTAAGATGAATGTAGTAGCATAGGTGTAGAGAGATCTTTGCTACACAGTAAAAATTTCCATTCTGAACATCTTTATATGTCACTTTTACTTCTATTCTTCTCCTCTCACATGTCTACCCTGTTCCTTCCTCCACTGTAGTCCTTAAAACCCCTCTGGCACGCTCTGTGTCGTCTCAGTCATAGGAAATGTGTTGCTGTGGTCTTCCAGTGTGTTCTCAGAGTAGTAGAGTTTTGCCTTCACGCTACAGGGCAGACTTGCTTCTGATTTCCCTGGAGAGGGTGATAAACCTTCTATTGTCTCAAACAAGATCCCCAAGCAGAGCTTCTTTTTAAGGGAGCATTTTCCTTTTGCCATTTTTTCCCCTTTGCTATGAGGTTACAGGGATAAAATTTCATTCTTAAGACATTTATTTGGTTCTACAGAAGCCAGACCCTATCTAATGCAGTCTTTCTAAATGCTGAACAAACATCACTTGTCTGAAAGAAATGCACTTGCTTACTTCTTCCTCCTTTTAATCCCAAAACAGAGGAGATGATGCTGAAAGATTGCAGCCAGCGGCAGTGGAATACAACATAGTAAACTCAGTTTCGTCCAGCTTCCTTTTTGTCTAAGTCTTCTTCTAATTATAAGCTCTCTTCTGTCTTCCTCTTTTGAAAATTAATTATTTTCTTGCATGTCCTGAAGTAGTGGGATTTAGGAGAGTATGTGGAAATATATTCCAGAATTATGGTGTAGTTTTTTTGTCACTTGCCAGATGAAGTGAGTTATTTGTCTCTACCGAGTATTTGTTCCTTAATGATACTAGACTTATGTTTTGTTGGAAATTAATATCTCACAGTAAATGATCTTGAAAAGACTATTCAAGTCTTCTGGCTTATGGGTGATTTGTGATGACTTTCAGGAGTTTTCTATGCAATAAAGTTCCCTTATTTGGGAGTGTTTCAAATCTCGCATAGGAGAATATGTCTGGTACAGTGCAGTCTGTACTGGTACAGGGCAGTCTGGTGCCCTTAGCAGCTAAGTGGTATGTCAGCATGTAAAAATCAATTGAAACCTAATACTGGCATTGCCTGCAAGTTGGTGTACTCTACAGGTACAAAATGGTATTGTAAAATGTAATTCTGGTTGTGTGGTCCTCTTTTTGCCTGACTCATTCTTTTTGCCTGCTCTGCAGTGGCCATTAAACAAATCAATCTTAATTCAGTGTAGATCCTAAAGCATTTTGTGCAAAGCTTATTTTAAACTGGCTCATAAACCAAGAGGTAACATACAGCACAGCAACACAATGCTGTCCTCAGAGTGAGTGGTACTTCTTGTGATCACTTAATAAGCTTCCCCCCGCTGTGTTGTGTGTCCATTCTCCTTCAATTAAAAAACACCAATGAAAAAACAACCCAAAAAATATTTTCTCTGTGAATCTCTTTTTTACAACTGATTAACTCAATTCGGTTTTTATCCAGCAATTCTTGCACAATTCACTGTGTTAGATTCACTGTATCTTGTACTTTTGGTAGCAAGACTTAACAGGCTGATAATTAGCCAGCTGCCCTAATTATGGATACCTGCCTCACCAGTTCTATCCCCAAAAATTACTTAAAAGTAAATGTAGTGATTTCTCCCTATTGTTCTCGTTTTTCTTTAGGCCGTGCAAAATAATCCATAAAGATATTGATTCATTGACTTAATCCTTGCATTTACTGTAGTGTGTCATAGCTTCTGCCTGGACGGTTCAACTCTTCTGTTGCTTTTAGTTTATCATTGTCATGCACAACAATTTAGGGGTTTGGTACTGTTGTGCTTTAAACAAATTCCATAAAATCTCACTAGCAGTTTTCCTGTATATGTCTCTTGCTTATTGGGGTCCTAGCTTGTTTTTTTTGCAACACTCCATTTTTTTGAGAGCTGATTTGGAGCTCCCAATAGGTCTCTGATTTTCACAGTACTTTGCTGAACACCTGCAGTCAGACTTGTCTCGAGTTACCTCTCTGAAGCGATGACAACACTACGAGGGGATATAGCTAAGCTAGCTTTAAACTAGTTTCCCTGCTGCTGATAGCTCTGTGCTGCTAGATCAAGGAGCACAGTTTGCTGTAAAACCCACCCGAGAACCTGGGTAACTGCTAAGGAGATTAGTGCATGCTAACCTCTGTATTGCTGTGGTTACGATGCCAACAAGTGCCCAGATTGTCTAGTTTGAAGTGTGCCTACACAACCTCCATCACTACAGTAGCTGCAGGACCACCATGTGCTGCAGCAGGGAGAGAAATCCCAGGCTGGAAATATGTAATCACTGGCTGCTTTCAGCATGTCATGCTGATGTGTTTGTTTCTTACATGAGAGCTTGGCTCTGCTTTCTTTTATGTCCACATTTGGCTCCTGTTTTGGGCAGTTTTAGGCATATCATTCACTACAATTCAGATACTATCACTTGTGAACAACCCCTGCCACTACACAGAGTCATTTGAACGGTTGGTTTCATTTGAAAAAAAGGTCAAAGTCCCAGTATAAATTCATCCCCTAGTAGTATCTTTCCAGGGTCTTAAAAAACATTTGATTAATGTGGGAAGCTATTGAAATGGTGTTGGATTGCAAGCCAAAAAAGTTTTTGATCCCTGCTTGACCTTACTAGATTGTTTTAGCTATTTGGTCAGAACAAGGTTTATATGGAAAAGTCTATATCTATGTACAAAAATAGATTTTATTAGACCAGAAAAGGAGCAAGCTATGGGTATACAAATGTTTACTCGGGTCTAAAACAAAACCAGCAAGCTTAAAATGCGTTGGGAACAACATTGTTACTACTTCATTGCGTAAATCACTTTACCTCTCTCTGTATCTTTCTATTCTCCCTGTCTTTGTCTTGGCTTTTTAGGTCATAAATTTTTCAGGAAAAAGATGTGTTCTTTTCCTATATGTTTGTATAACCTATTGCAAGGAAGTGCTGCTGTTGAATGGTGGCAGAGGATGTGGGCACCTCCCTATGCTACATTTTTCTCTTTGTCATTTTCTTCCCTGTGAACAGGAGCTTGTTTTGCACATTTGCAGCTGGTGTTAGGGGCTAGGTGGAAATACATCTGAGTCTTGCTCAGAGCACCAACCATCATCTGACCCTTTTGGGTGAATTTTCTGTCTGTCCATGCTGGTCAAATGGTCGGTTTGGGATCACAGTGTGTGATCAGCAGCGCTGCTGGAAGTTTCTTGCTCCTGACTGCATAATTTCTGATCTTGGATTGCTGAGCACAGTGAAAAACACAAAGGCATGTGTACATTACAATCACAACAGTTTAAATGAGTTGATCAGATACAGCAATAGTCCTAGCCCTGACAACATGAGGTTTATTGCTGCCTGATTTAACACTTTTTCTATGCAGATTTAGCAGCTGGTGCCGAGCTCCATGTTACTAGGGCTTACAGGAGACTAGCAGCAGTGTTAGCTACAGTCATAGCTGTAATGGCAGTTTTCAGGTACATCCACCATCCCAGTGAAGGGAGTGAAGCTGGCCCTTCAGCCTTTAAGCACAAGGTAACTTATTTGTTAATCAGTATTTCAAATAACTTAGGCATTCCTTCAGCAAACAGTCCTAAATTTGGCCTAGTTCTTTTTTGTACCACTGCGTGAATTCATCTGAACACCTACTGAGGCAAGACAGCAGAAACAAATTATCAACTAGATTAATTACCCAGTTATTGCTTGTCTACCTGTCCGATGGAAAAATACTACCATGGTGCAAACTGGTCTGGGTGTAGGCAAGTTCTTTACCTGCCATTATGTAGCACGAAAGGCTCTTGGAGCTCTCATTTAACTGACCTGTACTTGCATCATACAATTAAAAAAACCAAAGCCAATGCCTTAATCTTTTTTGCTTTGCTCCTGAAGCAAATGATATGACAGAAGCAGCTCTGCTCATTTTAAAGGAAACCTTGTATAAATTCTAGGTCTGGAAGGCCAAGTACTGTGTCTGAGTACCTAGGGAAAAATTTTTTTTGGTAATAGAAGATAAAAGCCTGTACGATCCATGGCTAAAAGCCTCCATAATTCTTAACAATGAGACTTTCCATTTTAACATAGAAAAGGAATGACTTCTGTTGGAGTATCTGTATCCTTCTATGCTGCCTTGTGTTACAGCAGCTCAGTATTATGGGGGAAAGGAAAGCAAAATTCAAAGTAACTTTTATTTTGGGATCATGCATGTTAATTCTACCTCACACTAAAAAGTATATGGGACATTCCTACCCTGTTTTACCCTTATCCAGAAATACAAATAGGACATCAGGAAGCTTAAGGGAGGATAATGCTATTAACTCTTTTATATTCTTGACTGCAGTATAATACATTTCAGATTAAATGGGATAGTATAAGCCACCTAAAAATATCTCCAAGGAACACTGCCACTAGATGTTCATTTGCAGACATTATTTATAGCTTTGGAGGTAAGTGGTAACTTTGATTATTACTTGTTTATCTTAATCAGATATTTTTTCCTGGATGTAAAAATAAGCCAGTATCCATTGTAATGGTTGCACTATACCTTCTCATAGAAGAGACATGTTAAGTCACTGATAAACAATTCACTTAGGCCTGAAAGCATGCTACAAACCAGCTTTTATCTGCTGCAGATACTTTACTCTTTTGTTCACCTGCCCTGCTTAGGTCATTAGGAGCACAAAACAAGAGCAAGACTGGCAATCCAGCCTAGTGGGGGGGAAGTAAAAGAGAAAATTGTTCTGCCTCTTTACATTAGACTTCTGTCATAGCACCGAATTGTTCAAATTATAATATGACAAGTTATATTTTTTAGTATCAAGAGATATTTCAGTTTTACCTTCCCCAAGTCACTACATCTTTTCTTTCAGTTACTGTTGGCTGTGGATGATAAAGAGCTCAGAAATATCATAAAACTTGAAAAATCACTAGTTAATTTTAGAAGTTGGGCTATTAGGATTTAAAAGTTCATATGGACTTGAAGTGAGCCACCAGCTGCACAGAAATTATTCTGAAACAAGGAGTCTGTTTCATGGTTTTGGTATCTGAGTTGAAGCCGGCACAAGAATTGTTCTCACCTGCTAATCCTTTTTCCAGCAATGCCTACATAACAGTAATAGTAATGTTGACTGGATCTGCTATGATCAGACACTGTGAAGAAAAATGAAAGAAGCAGTAGGTGACACTGTGTGTCTGGCCTGAGACTACCAACTTCTCCAGGACACCAACCACCATTACTGCGAAGTGCTGACACCTGGGACCTGCTGTTGCTGTGTCCCAGGATTTTCCTCTAATTTGCTGTGCTTCTTCCCTGCCTGAGGTTATCTTCAGGCAAAAATGTCAAACTTGTTGCCCTTCATCTCCCTCTGTTCTGGCACATCACCTGTTTCCCATGGGAGTCTGGCCATTTGGGGATGACTTTAGTCAAATTGAGAAAAATGGATATGTTTGGCTGTTGCAGCAGACTGCTGCTTCTTACCCTAAAATGTGCAATGTCAGTGCCATGAAGTGGTGCCAGTTCCCACCATAATTTTTCTCCCTCTGCCTTATCTGTCATTTGCATGTCCTTGCGTGTCTACAAGGTTCACTAACTGATGCCAGTTTCTAGACAGCAGATGTTCTTGTGTTCAGCTTCCTTTGAACAAATTATCAGCCAGTGACAACCCATACGTCTTTGCTTCTGTAATTTAAATGCACTAAATATGGCATGGAGTCTGCCCTAGCATTCACAATTTAGTGTTTTAGGAGATGACTAAAAAGGTGGATTCCATATGCACATTGATAAGAAAAGCAAGCAGGAAAACAGGCTGCACTTTGATTTTTCCCCTCTCTGTATCTGTTACTTTGTTGTTTGGCTACTAATGGATGGCGGTAGAGATAAAGCCAGAGTCCATAATTCATACGATAGTTGCTCTTCAGTTTGCCAGCTGTTCATGGTGGCTACCCTGATGACATTTTTTTTTTGTGTTGTTCTTTGTTTGAGAAGCTCAGAAAGCGTTGGTTTGGAAAAGGAGGAGGAGGGATGTGAGTACACCCTCCCTGCCCCTTCCATGGTCTGTCTTTTAATACGGAAATTGCTTCACATTTGCTATACCTCCAGTTCCAGTGAAGTGTTTTGGGGGATCAGCATGGTTCAGTCTTTTCCAGTAGGAAATCATCAGATCTTAGGTATGGAAGGAAGCTGCATCATCAAAATACACTTGCTTTTTAAATTTTCAGGCTTTGGGCAAATCAGTCTTTTTGTAACTAGAATTATAGGTGGAGTTCGTGGTCTGGGAAGAAAATTAGCTCTGACAATTACTTAGTAACTAATTTTCCCCAGAATTATTTTATCCTTATAGTACATAATATGATATTTACATGTTTATTGAAAATGCCGCTTTGTTAGAAAACTAAAACATAATCTACCATTGTATTGACAAAGGTGTAAGGGGTTAATTGCCAACTTGTTCATTCCAGTACAAGAAATTGTGCCTTTGAAGCAAAGTCATATTTTACTAAATTAATTGAGCTTTTAATGAACTCCCAAGCTTCATTCAAATGTGTGGTAAATGTTTCTCAAGTGGTCCATTTTTAGGCAATACCTTCTAAAGTCAAATTTGATATGCCATATGAAAGTTTTTAGTACCAGAATCTTTTGATGAAGAAATATCAGGGAAAAAAAATGCTATATGGGAATATTTGCTCCAATTAACTGATTAAAATCAATTGTCTTTGCTCCAGGGTGCCCATTTTTCCATATTACAAACAAGATCTTGTTCTCTCAACTTGGCCTATAATTTGGCATGGGCGGAAAGCTTTAATTGCTCCATCAATTTTACCATTTGCTCTAGGTATTTCTCGCCTTTCTCCTAGGTTTTTTAATTTTTTAGCCTCCCATTCTTCTAATGATTTAGGAATCTCTGTCCTGATGAATTTTAAATAAAACCTGTTTCAAAGCAATGCAGCTGAAAAACACTTACTTTGGCTCCATAAAAGTAGGCTCATTTAGCACATCTGTATATTGCTGAAAGTTTCCCTGATTTCTATGGATTTTTTATTTTTTTTTTCACAGCTGCTAAGTTCCAGGTGTCTCTTACAAAAGTATCATCATACCAGTCTTCTACAAAGAGTTTCTGCAGAAATGTCTTTTTTATCTTTGTGGTCAATGAGTCAATGATCAAATATATTTTCACCAAGCTACATGAGGTCTTTTGTAGCTCTGAAATCAGAGGTTGTCTGAGGTGGTGGGAGCAGGAGGTGTATTAAAGCAGCTATGCTAAATTTAACAGAAGACTGACTAAGAAAAGACCTTGATAAAAAGATTTAACTGGCCTGTTCCATTATCGATAACAGGAGCAATGCAGTGAAGCCAAAGGGAAAAGTCTGTAAATCTGATTTGCTGGAAAAAAGGAAGACCATATTAGCATTTTGAAAATACAAGCTTCATATGCCATGGTGTTGATTATGTTTACCTAAACATTGGATTCATCTGAGAAACCAGCTTCCAAACATTAGGGAGGGCTCTGATTCAGAATGTGTTTTGTTTTATTGATATCCAAGCTAATAAAAGAGCAGCTCTACAGACAAACTCCATTTTGTGAGCTAGAGCATGCTCTCAGATATTCATTTACCCCACACTGGTGAATAGATGTCTGTCCCCCCTCCCCTCAGACAGTCTCTAATTTCAGAGTTACCAAAATCATTCATGTAGACTGGTGGAAAGGTACTTCACCATTGACTTACTGGCCACAGATTAAAAAGAAATTCCTGCTGTTTTGCTACAATACATTCATTTAGAAGAACTGAATCCTAGGCAGAAATCTAATCCTAGCAATACTCCTCCTTTTTATGTATCTTACCCTTCTGTGAACTCCCTCCTGCTCTTAGTGCGCATATGCTGCTGTTCTGCTTGAGATGTTATAGGAATTTTTTTTTTTTTCTTGTGGCAGTGCTGCGAGATTTCTACATTCCCTTTGGGTATAGGATTACCCCATACGAAATAGTTGTTTACACAATATAAAGTTAATCTAGAAATGAGAGCCAGGCCCACTGCTGAGGACAAAAATGAGGAGGAGTGGATTGCAGTAGACCCTACCCATTTATTCCAGCTGAGAATTTAATCAAAAGACTGCTGTAGTGACCTAATTGCCTGGGCTAACTTAAGAAGAAATGTTTTTATTGAGGTATTTCTGGGTTAGAGTCTGACACTTGCCTATTTCTGATGAGAATGATGGCGTTTACTGGTGTATGGCATTGCCATATACCAACTCTTCAAACTTCTTCAACTCTTTGAACTCTTCAACTCTTTCAAACTCTTTTCTACTTCAAGTTAACTCTATACTGCTATGTTAAGGAATACCTAGAACCCCCTTCCCTCTAACTGAATACCCACCATGATACCAAAGGGGTTAGGAATTCCATTCTTTCTGTAATGTTATTGAGGACAGGTGCTGAAGCTGTGAAATAACTGTGGTAATTTGTAAGTGTCTGTGAAATGAAAAATCACAGAGCAGAGAGAGAATACCTTAAGTACTCTGAAATTGCTGTAGTGATTTTTATTATCCTCAAAGGCAGGCAGAAGAGCTTTTCAACGCTATCATAATTTTCACACACAAAAAGTTAATAAATTTATTTCATTGTTTAGTGTTTTACTAAAAGCAGCTACTTCTTTTCCCCATGCCTTTTACTTCCCCACCCTTTACTGTATTAAAATACAATATTTCACTCTGGCAGTAAGTAGAAGGATTTAAAATGGCTGACATTCTTTGTTGCCTGAGAGAGTCTGAAATAGCCAGTGAATCTGCTTACCTAGAGGCTATGTTTGCAGTTTGTGTTTTTGAACCACCTGGGCTAATTACCTTGGGTAGAAGGCAAGATGAGTGAAGATCCTCTGTCTCTAGCACTGAAGCAAAGGTATACAGACATAAAAAAGAATCACATTCAGGTTATTTTCAAGTATAAGGACAAATGAGATGATAAAAAGACAGAAACTTCCAAAAATAAACATCTCCTTACTGCAATCAGTCAGGATTCATCTCACTTATTTTAAAGGTTTACAAAGGACATTCTCTTTACAGTCAAATAAAAGAAATTATGCTTTTGGGGGCCAATTGCTGTCACTTACTTTAGATATTTACTTTTGGACTCATGCCCTAAAAGCTCAGTTGTAAAGCTCTACATTTCATCTGATGCATCCCACCTGTGACATCTAAGTGCTGAGTGAGTCACCTATCACCATGTAACTTCTAAAGTAGATCATTAATACTAGGAAGGGGGGTACCCCTGCTCAAATCTGTCCAATATGTTGCTGCTCCAAGCCCAGCAAACAGCTGTGAGGAGGTAGACAACTTTCCCATACACACAATAAGTTTCCTTGAAACCCATAAACAAAGGCTTATCTTAGTAAATACTACTTAGTGACGCTTTCTGTTACCTGTTTGGGAATGTGCAGGCAGTCTACAGCATGTAGCATACAGCTGTCACTGGACAGAAGCTTTTGGGAACATGACAGTACAGAAAAGGCCTTGTATGTGTGCAAATATATTGAAACAAGTTATCTTCTCTCTAGAGAGGAAGACCAAAACATTTTGCCTGTAGCTGGGCTAAACAGTTTTGTGAGGTGCCCGGCATGATGTAGGGAATTGCTGTGTGACTCACTGGTGCCTCCACAGACATGAATGAATAGATGGAGAGGAGGAGGTGAGCTTTTCTCCGTAGAATCCTAGATAATTTTTCTTTAAATTATATAAATGACTGAACATTTACTTAACTCTCCAGGGCTGTCTGAGTCAGCAGTCTGCAACACAGATTACTCTTTCTGTTTCTTGAGTGCCTACTCATGTTCATAAGAAGCCATTCAGAGTTGTTCCCTTTGAAAAAGCTGGTGTATTTAGCTTGCATGCCTGCTCTTTCTCTATAAGGCAGTCATAAAACCACACAAGCATTACAGAACATCTTTACCATGGAGTCCTTTCAGCTGGCTGTAAGGCAGGCAGTAAGTAGGTTCATACTATTGAACTCTGTATGTGAAATGGTACAATCTACTATACTCCTTCACATCCAGGTCATCTTGGATTAGGACTTGACAGTTTTTCCTAAAAAGAAAAGCATAATTGTCTTATCTGATTTTTTTCTTTTTTTAAGGAGAACTGTGAAAGGTGACTGTTTACAATTCCCCCAAAAGAGAAAACACTGTTTAATAAGGCAATATGTGCATACTCGCCTTGTATTTATGCATCCTTAAATGGGATATATATGAGTAAATATACATCTCAGCTTCGAGGACATAAGACATAATAATAATAATAGCAATTGCAGTAGTAATTGTGGGTGAAAATGGTGTGTGGTCAGAAAGCTTTGATCTTGCATCCTAGCTTGTTTATCTTCTATGTATAATGCAACTTCCTCACTGACTTTTGATGAGAACAAAAGCCCACTGACTTCACTGTATCAGCGGTCTTGATGCTGGTCCTTTCTTTATTGACACTGATTTATTTATCCTTCTCTAACAGTATACTTTATCTTCTTTTAACACTCAAAAATTACGTTATCTCTGCCATGGATGAGAAATGCGGGGAATCACAAGAAAGGAATTGTGTTTTTATATTTTGCCTTTATTTTCCAACTTCACCATTGTAAATTCCTTCACAGACACTACAAGAAAAGCTCAGCAAATTATAGTTTTCCTTTACAACTTTCCTTGCAATCTTTTGGTGGATTTTCCCTTTCTCAGAAAAAAAATAAAATAAACACTAAGAGGCTGCATTAATATCAGCTATACTGCACCATGTGACTATTTCCCTTCTGGTTTTGACACGTGAGAATTATGCTCAGAATAGAAAAGCAACATACTCAGGATTTCCTTAATGAGAAAAATGGCTTTGGAGCCATACTGGTTGCACATAAAAATTGAACTGATGGATCACATCAGAGCTAAAGATTTTTGTTGCTTTTTTGTTTGTTTGTTTGCATTGATGTGAGTGTTTGTGTCAGGCTGGATCCAGAGGACAGAGATGAAATCTGCAGGTTTGCTGTTTCCTGAAACTATTTTTACACATGAGCTTTCTTGGAAGGTTCTTTCTATTTATCTGTAGAGTTTTCTTTTCTTCCCTTGACATTTCTTCTATCATCTGATAAAACCATCTTACAAGGAAGAAGGAAACTGTTTTTCCTCTCACAATACGGATCAGATATCTGAATTAACAGACTGTGGTGATAATATTTCCATTGAATAGGTCAAAATGGGATGCAGCAGTACTTTTAGGCTGCAAGCACTCAGCTGTGAGCCACAAAGCTTATTTTTTCAGTTTTCAAGGTGTTTTTAATTGAAGTTGAAACGAAATGTGGCAATACCCTGATTGCAGTTATTCTTTCAAGGTCATACTGTAATCCTTTAACTTCATTTTCTTTCAGGTCTTACGGAGCTCCTCTCCTTTGGGAAATACAGTTATTCACTTGCTGAGGGAAACAGGGAGGATGTTGTTTAATATTTTGCTTTGTTTATGCAATGCCATTCGAAACATTTCAGGGCTCTGATTAAACTAGAGGAAATGACTTTATAACTAGAGTTTCTAAAGGCAATATATTCTGGGACATGTACTCCAGGCTTTCTCTGCCTCCAACAATTTTGTAAATAACTTTAATATGCCTGTGAATGCCATAGCTGTGTATCAGCTATGTCTAGAGCATTGTTCAGGGGAAGGAAACGGAAGAGTGAGAACACTGTGAACAAGCTCCTGACAAAAAATGTGAATATATCCTTTTAATGGATAGCTTGTGTTGCTTCAAGGTAAATAAACAATAAAATAGAAACCTACTATTGTGAAATCTGATATTGTAAAATTCCTTTTTAGGTAGAAAACTATGTTGGTGCACAAATCTTGGATCACTCACTTAATCTTGTTTAAATGAAAACCGTATCTGAAGTTTCTGAATTAATTCCTCTCACACTGAAATGTTAGCACAGCTTAGATTAAGACATATTAAAAATCTCTCACTTCATTAACAAGTTATTAATAGATTTTCTGTAACCAGTCATCTTGAAGAAACATGATATAATATTTTTATCAGCAGAATGTGAACATTTTAAAAATAACATTCAATCTGAAAGAAAAGGCACTTGGCATGAGTATGACTAATAATTTAATACAAAGATTGGCAAATTAATTAGGCTGGGTGGGATTATTTTTCTTAATGTTCCTCTCATTGAAAAAGAATTAATGTCATTACCATTGTTCAGGGGGACACGGTATGGAATGGCATTGGCACTCTCCCTCTTCTCAGGTCTTAACAACCGAGGTATTGGCAGCAGGCACATTGCCAGAGCGGTCTCAGGAGCTCACATCTGCAGCTGACTTGGCTCTTGGGATGGTGGATGCACTGCCTCTTTGCTGTTAAATACGTGACAAATCTTTACATTAGCTTGTTGGCTCTGTGAGTGCTCCCAGTAGCTTCAGCAGCCTGTGGCAGAACTGGCCATGATGGTTAGGGGCTTGCTGGCGCGAGCTAGCCATGCCTTCTTGGCAGCCAGCGAGCTTTGGTGTTTGACAGATTTCTGAAGGAGAGGGAAGGAAGAGGAAGGGGAGAGGAAAGAAAGAATGGAAACAGCTAAATGTAGACAAGACTAGTTATAACCAAATCCTGCTGGCATGTTGGGAACTCTCTGTGCCAGCCTTTACTTGGAAGGTCTGGGGAAGTTGTTGCAATTTTCATCATCAAGTTTTTGCTAGTTGTAAATGCCACTAAACTCTACTAAATGTCTCATTTCCCAGTTTGTTACCCTAGACAAACTGCTTGACTTAGCAGCTGGAAACCAAAGAAAGTTGTTTGTGTGTAACTGATTTGGGAGGGAAAGGAGAACCAGTAATGGTATGAGTGCCAATAATACAAAGAGATTTTCTAGCAGCAAAAGCTCTGAAAAGGGATGCAGAGGTAATCGTCAAGGTTTGAAATGCAAGCAGTAGCTACCTATTTGGTCTTCTCAGACACCTCTGAAACAGCCAGGACGCTACAGTCAGAAGAAAAATCGGTTCGGAACTGTTCAGTTGTGTTTCTTTTTCAAAGTTTTTTCAGGCTTTCTGTTTGAACTGAGATCTATAAAACAAGCTAAGCTTAACATTTTGGACTCTACATGAAACATTGTATCAAAATATATAATACAAGTGAGGCTGGTATGCACAGACCAGGCGTATATTGCATTGTATTCAAAACAAAGCACAGAATTCAGGGATGCTTGAATGGATGCTATGTAAACTACCAAAATTAAATCAGTCTTCTGGGCATATTCCAGACGTTCAGCCTGATGAAATGGTTACTGGCTACAACCAGAAAATGAAAAGGGAGGCTGTAATGAAACTAGCATTTCAGTTTTAAAGCATAGCTGTTGCCACAGCAACCTCTATAATGGCCACATTTAATCCAAAGATTTAGCGTTGCATCTGAACTGACTTGAACAGTAAACACGTTGTCAGTGCTTGCAAAGCTTTTGACTGAGAAGAGTTCAGCCTTCCCGGTTGGGATGGAAGGGGTGCACGTCCTTAAACTGGTGATGAAGGTTATTGATTACCTTGATGCCCTATGAAAGCTATTTGTTTGGTTTCATAGGCCTAACAAAGGTAAGCGTAGCATAATTGACATTCTGAGGAAGAAACTAGGCCGAGATAGAAATTTTTGCAGACTGTCAGTTTTTGCAAGCCCAAAGTTCATGCACTAAACAGTGGTTTAACATGCTTCTATTTACCAGCCTTTCCAGCATGGTGTCACAAGAAAACTGATCTGTCTCTGGTTTAAGCCCTGAGTCATATCTGTTTTACTTAAGATTGTTTTCCTTCTTGTTTTAATCCTCTATCTGCTTCTACCAGAATGGAAAAATGAGATGACACCCTGCCAGTTTTTAGGACAAGTAAGAATCTTAGTATTTCTGAGGACGGCATGTCTCGCTGTAGATTCATTATTCCTTCTAGACTCTGACTTAAAGCGTAAATCTGATAAGTTTTATATGCCATTAAACAGGCTATGAATTTCATTTTACAGAGTCTGAAACTTGTTTCTTTTTGGATCCCACTATGATTTGGAAGGAGCAGAGAAGTTTTAAGATGGGCAATGGTGTGACTGAATTATTTTATTTGCAGTAGGTATGTCAGATCTCCATTCTTTTAGATGATATTGTTTATACTTCAGAAAATACAGCAGCAAGATGGATTAACCCTTAACTTTCCTGCAGAACATCTACTGTCAAAGAGAGATCCACGAAGCACAGTAGTTTAAGACCCTCACTTTTTAGCCCCCAGACTGTGAAAGCGATTGAAATAATACAGGCATTGATTTACACTGTGGCCTTTTGCTTGATAAATTAATCTCGTTTCCATTCTGTGGACTGAGGCTGTAAACATACCATACGCCAGAGGGGTTCATCAAGGGAGGACACAAACAGTTCACCTTGCTATTTAACCACAATGTAAAACAAGATGTAAAAGCCATGCTACCCTGCCAACTGGGTCCCAGCTCGACTCCCTGTTTCTAGTACTGGAATTGGGAGCAGCCTGTCTATTCTCAGTGCAAAGCCTCCTATTGCAGAGAGATCTGGACAGACTGGAAGAGTTGGCTAGCAAGAACTGTATGAAGTTCAAAAAGACAAGTGCGGCACCTGGGATGACATAACCAAAGATCCAGTACAGACTAGGATCTGATGTGGCTGGGGAGCAGCCTTGCTGAGAGGCATCTAAGGGTCTTGGTGGCCAACAAGCTGAACGTGGGTCAGCAGTGCAGCACTGAACCAACGAAGACAAATCGGATCCTGAGCTGCATTTGCACGGGCACTACTAGCAGAGATAGAGACATGATCATCCCACTCCACTCAGCACCTGTCAGGCCATACCTGGAGTACTGCGTCCAGTTCTGGTTCTCACAATTCAACCAAGATGGTCACACAATGGACAGTGTCCACAGGAGGGCCACAAAGATGATCTGGGGAACCTGCCTTATGAGGAAAAACTGAAGGAGTTAGGTCTTCTCACATCATAGAAAAGAAGCCTTGGGGGAGACTTTATCACAGTATTCCAGTATTTAAAGGGCATCTTCAAAGAGAATGGAGCCTTTCTCTTCACAAGGAGCTACATGTGAAGACAAGGCGCAATGGGTACAAGTTGGAATCATAGAATCATAGAA
>VXAK01019098.1:0-15551 GCA_013399435.1 Arenaria interpres
GCTGACCAAAAGTTAAAGCATTTAAGGGCATTTTTCAAATTCATCTTAAACAATGACAAGCATGGGACATCTCTCCAGGAAGTCTACTGCAGTTGCTTAAACTTTAAATTGAAGAACAGCTGAACTACGATCACATAATTTCATTTATATAAGGAATTCCTAATAGAAAATCTGGGAAGAAACACTTTGTTCACATCAAAGAAAGTACTTACCCCTAACACACTCTATCACCTTGGGTCTTTGAAGTTTAGATTTGGGAAAGGGAGAGTTGAATCTCAGATATGGTACTTTTTTAAGTGTGCTACGATGGCCCTGGTAAATTGGTTTCCCATAGACTTGACACAGATTGTCTTCATTTCGTACCATTGCACTTCCATTCACAGGTCCCTGACACACACCAAAAAAAAAAAAAAAGAAAAAAAGTAGTTCACACACAAAAAGCAGCAGTTCACAATTCTTCATCTATGAAAATTTGAACACATCAGTAGTGTTGCAAAAGTCTAGAGGAAAAAAGTAAGAAGTTCTGCAAGGAAGAGTAAAAATCGGAAGTACAAATGGAAATTTATGCATACAGAATACATACAAGAAGCTTACCAAAAGCTGAATAAAATAGCAGGTGCTATTAGTATTGCTATTAGACCAATTGGTAGACAATTAGTAACATGACAATGAATCCTACATTTTTGCACACGCTCAGCCTAGGCTTCTATAGCACGTGAAAACAAGGACAATTCTGACAACAGCAATGCACAAGACAAGGCTATCATTTTCATCTAAAATTATTACTGTTACATATACATATACTACAATCTAAAGCATAGCGGTCATTACAAAAAAAGAAACCAACTGCTTGAGAACTCACAGCTGCCCTTCTTTCTTTCCTCTGCAAACTTTCAGAAGAAAAATAAGTTCTAAACCTCTGTTTGCTCATGCTTTCTTCTCCTTGCTTCTGCAATGGCTTAGCTGCAGATAAAGGATTCTTTGTCAAGCATCCTTGGATTTTTTGAGTTTTTGCTTTAATTTCTTTATTGGTTTTGATAGCCTTGATGTTCCGGGCTCTCTCAATCCATGGGACCTTTTGATCGTATTTTCCTTGTTCCAAATCATTTCTTGTCATTTCAGCCTGAAGATAAAACATAAAACATAATAAAAGGAGATTTTATCTTCAAGGCTATCAGAAGAGTCTGTGGATAGCTTTGAAGTTCTGAGAAATGGCGTGTTTTTCATGTTAGCCAGCAACCGTGACCAGTGATTTTCATTAAACAGTGGAAGTTTAAAAACAGAGGTAAATATTTTATTATAACATAGTACATGTTAGTAATAACAAGCAGTTTTCTAATGTTTTCAAGTTGTAAGTAAATCATGTTTAACTATTGACATGAAAGAACAATGTAAGGTGGAAAAATACAATGCAAAAACCTGAACTCATTTTTTCCAGGCGTACCTGGATTTCTACACTGATTGCTTTAATCCACTCATCCACAGTCTTTCTGATACGGATCTCTTCCAATACATCTCTGAAATAGAAGAAATAAGTATTTTAGGTCAGTGACTCGAAATTGCAGATTTGATCCTGGGAAAGTAGTGACCTACCAACACTATAAAAAAAGAAACCCAGAACACAGAGACAGTAAGATTATATACCCCTACAGCCTCCAAAAGGCACTAAGCATACCCTATCTGAGTTTCCCAAATCAAAACCCTGCCCCCTACTTGCATATTCAATCTTTATTACATACATCTATGAATAAGTGGCAGCCATGTGTCAGTTCCCATTTTGATCAAAACCTGAAAAAACAAGGCAACAAAGCCAATCCAACTCAAATGACAAAAAGCAGATGACAAAAATTACTACTTTCTTTAAAAGATAATGTTAGCAGCTATCATGCCTGAAAAAATATTTACATGAAGAGAATAGTTACTGTCCTCAAAAAAACCACAAGATTAAGGAGCATTTTAATGGGAAATGTTGTGTGGGTGTCTATTTTTGTCAGTTAGGTTGACGGTTGGACAAGATGATCTTTAAGGTCCCTTCCAACCTGGAAGATTCTGTGAGATTCTGTGAGAAAACTTTCATTATGATTCAAGCAGGAGGTTTTAACTGTCATGGTTTCAGTTAGGATAGAGTGAACTTTTATATTAGCAGCTGGTATAGCGCTATGTTTTGTATTTGGGATGAGAAATACTTTTGATAGTGCACTGGTGTTTTCAGTTGTTGCTAAGCTCTCAAGGCCTTTTCTGTTCCTCACACCACTCTGACAGCAAGCAGGCTGGGAGTGCACAAGAAGTTGGAAGGAGGAGGAGCTATCCGATAGCTGACCCCATAGGATGTTCCATACCATATGACATCATGCTCAGTATATAAAGCTGACAGAAGAAGAAGGAAGGGGGGGGACGTTTGGAGTGATGGCATTTCTCTTCCCAAGTAACTGTTACGCGTGATGGAGCCCCGCTTTGCGGGAGATGGCCAAACACCTGCCTGCTCATGGGAAGCAGTGAATGAATTTCTTGTTTTGTTTTGCTTGTGTGGGCGGCCTTTGCTCTACCTATTAAACTGTCTTCATCTCAATCCACCAGTCCTTCTTTCTCACTTTTTGTCTTCCGATTCTCTCCCTCATTCAAACTGCGGGGAGTGAGTGAGCAGCTGTGTGGTTCTAGCTGTCCGCTAAGGTTAAACCACATTAACACAACTAACTAAGCAAAAGTTCAAAAGCCAATGATCTGCTGTAGGATGACTAATTCTGTAACATTTACAGGTTAATGAAGCTTATTCTGTTTAGAATTATGAATTACTGCTTAATTTTCCTACTAATGCATGTTTGCCTATAAAAAGCTAAATGCCTTTGTCATGACAGCAGAGCAGTTTGTCCAGATGATAGAGTCTCAGAATTCAGATTTAAGTTCTGGAGCACAGATCATACCAAGAAGTAACAGGTATCCATCAAAAAATTCAATTCACATCAGGAGGCTCAAAAAACATTTAAGATTCCGAGGAATCATCTGATGATTGCAAAGAAGAATCAAGAAATACTTTTTTCAGGGTACTGCACTAGTACTTCAATGCACAGAATTAAAAAAAAATGAGAGTTGATAAACGGTAAGCACATACAATGAGTAGTCACACAAAGCACTGAATAATAGGGTCTAACCTGTTTGTAGTCAAGGCGTTAATAAAAGTATACGTGGCATCCTCATCTTTTGCATGAAGAACAGCTTCCAAATTTTCTTCAAGAACTTTTTTATTGTTTTGAACTCCTCTCAAAATCCTTTCAGCATCTCTCAGTATAGACTTTGGCACTTTAACGTTTTGAAGAATGGATGACTTATTGAGCTGATGATGTTCAGGAAGATCAGAGGCAACAGTAAGGTTTTTTGACTAAAATTAAAACAGAACCACTAGCTTTTAATCAGAGATTGTGATTTAAATTTTCTACGCACTGATCAGAATTCCTGTTAATCTATTATCAAATCAATGCCCATCATATGAAATATGAAATACTATCCATGTGTATTATCATCAGCTTGAATTACTCAAGAACATTTAGTATGATGCGAATATATTTAAAAGTTAAGAAAATGAAACGGCATCCAAAAGCTCTCAAATGATGTCATGTATGAGAAGCAATGCTAATGAAGCAAACAAACGTGAAAAAATGGCAATTAGATACAATAAATAGGTACTACATGCAAATCTCTCCATGTAACGATACTGAAGTATAATTGAAAGCATAATAAAAACTAAAGTCCTCGAAATAGATACACTTATCCGAGGAACCTGATCTAGTTGAAGATGACCCTACTCACTGCAGGGGAGGTTGGACTAGATGACCTTTAAAGGTCCCTTCCAACCCACATTATTCTATGATTTGGCATCAATCTATCCCAAAAAACACCAGGCAATATGCCTAAGTTTTAACAACAACAAATTAAACAAACCCCTCAACCAGCACCATGATCCTCTCCCCCTTTCCCTGATTTTTAATTCATTATTTCTTATAAAAAGTAACTACCAGCCTTTAACTTTGCAGAACCCTTTCACAGAGATAAAAACCGAGCATATATTAGCTGCTAAATACAAACAGAAGGGACACAAGTACACGGGAAACAAGGCATACAGCTATAGTTCTCCCATTCATTCTCACACCCCTGGTGAAACCCAGAGGGCCTCAAATAGAGTGCTTCATTTTCCAGAAAGGAAGAAAAAAAAATTAAAAAGTGATAAAAGAATGTAAAGAAAAAGAAATCCTCAAACAAAACCCAAAAACCTAAAACTTGAGTAGACTCTGAAAACATTGACTGAATGAACAGAAGAAAAATCTCACAGATCAAAAATCAGTTTTGGCTTTAAGGCTACCTTTTATCAAATCAGAATTGAACAAAAGTTTATGTTCTAAAAGGTATCCTGCCAAAGCACAATGGATATAGCAAAACAGAAATCAACACACTGATTCCATGATTTTGGTTTAGCCTGGTGAGAAAAGAACAATATACCAAATTATTTACCACTTTTATATAGGTTTTCATTTTAAAATGAAACTTTTTGACAAATACCTCAGTAAGACAAGTGAAATGTGTGAGAAAACGTAAGCAACACAGATACGTGTCCAACTGCAACATTATGTAGACTTGCCAATTAGACTCAGATCATGAAATGGTAATTGTATTAGCAGCCCATACCATGCCCGTCTTGAGGCGGCAGCTTTCTGCCAGACATTTGTATTATTCCCTCACTAACACTGAGTACAAGTCAAAGAGCATGTTAATCTTAGCTCGAATAATGTAATCTGTACATAAGAGCAACCTTTTCAAAAAAATACCGGCATGCATAGTTATTGTAATATTATCTTATTGCAAGCATATTCAAAACTGTTTCGGTATAACAATATTTAAAAAAAAAGGCATAAAAAAAAAAATATCAAGGTATACCTTAATGAGATCATTCATGTCTGATTTCCATGAACTTGCTTCCTAAAAAGACAGAAGAGCTGTTGAAACTTATTTAAAGATATCTCTGTCAAGGTAAAATCTAGAGTAGATACCTGATCAATTTAAATGACCACAATGAATTCCTTGTGAACTACTAAATCTCACTGCATGCTTCTTTAGGGTTAGAGCACCACCTTCCGTTCTGTCTCAACCTCTCTCAGTTAATTCAGGCCTTTCATTTGCTTGTATGACAAAGCTAGCAGTCATTTATTCCAAGCATTTATTTTCCCAAGCATCTATTTCTTAATAATGAGGAGTCAAGAGCTAAGTATTTAATTGACTTAACTCCACATTTGCTGAATTAATCATCTCTGTCTTTCTACTGACCTTTTTCATAAGAAAGAAGAATATTTGGATCTGTTTATGTCAACTGTGTCCTTCTCACCTGCCATTCCTTCTCCCATCTCGTCATGTTCTGTGCTACCTATACTAAGGTATGTTATTCAATGGAATTTTTTTGCAATAGTGGCAAGCAAATATTTGCAACATAAATAGGGCACATGACATTGGTTCTCTCTTACTAGTAAGAACAGTTAGATAAATGTGTAATCCACCAATACCTTACAAAATCCATGAAACAATGCATCAGCTATACTATAACAGATGAAGCTACATTTTCTAAAGCTACAGTAACAAATAACTGGCACATGATATACATTATTTTTAGGGAAATATGCAAGCTGAAACCTTCAACCACAGAAACAAACCAACAGAACCAAATCTATCACATTCCAAGCCAATTCACAAACCTGTGGACATTAAAGTCTCTCTTCTTTCCCACAGCTTACGTTTACACAGAGAGGACCACAGGACAGAGGCTAAATGATTGGGCATACCTTGCTTCCACACGGAACCAGGTTACCACATAAAAGCCTCAGTCTCCAGAAGCCAGACGTGTTATATGTTCCCAGCACAAAACCATTCCAGCACCAGAGGCACAAAATCATTCACATGAGAAACAATACAATGACATATGCCAAGCAGTTATTTGGAAACAACACTCTTTAGAAAAAGAAATGGCAAAATGATAAAGGAAATAGCTTAAGTCATCCCTAAAGTTGAGTGCAGATAAATAGAACATTGCTCTTTCCCGAATGGGAATGTTACATCAGCTCCATAGCTCTAGTACCAGAGGAAGAGAGCAAGCAGAAAACAGACATTGAAAATATCTGAAACCTTAAAACAAACACATTAAAAAGACATAGTTTTTTAACCTGTTTTATGTTTGGTAGAACAGCAGTAAGTCTCTACAGCCCAGTCTAGTCCATTGCAAACTCATTGAGACATTAGTCAGGCTCAAAGCCCTTCCACATACAAAGACTGCAACATTTCAAGTACTTGTAAACAAACATCAGTCTTTTCACAGAGGCAGAAGCAAGGGCAACACTGCTATTGATACCAGACCTCTAAGTTTTTCTCCATGCTTTTTATTCCCCTTAGTCAAACTCTTGGTCTTTCTGATAACATGGACTTTACCTGTAGCACATCATGCATTTCTCTTCTCAGCTGGCCAAAATCTTGAAGTAAATCATCTGCTTTTTTCATTGTTTTCTCAATTGAATTGCAATTTTGGAAGGAGCTTTCAAAAGCGGGGAATGAGTCTGTACGCAAAGCAGTATGCCTGATGAGAGAAACACTCCTAGTAAGTCTCATGGCTCCTCATGTGGCCCAAGAAAGGAGCCAACTTTGAAACTAAGCATGAATTTAAAATGCAAGAATACACAGCCTTTACATAAAATGGAATTGGCTTTTTCACCTGAGGTTAAAGACAGATTACTGGGTTTTCTATATTTACCGCTTAACACCTTGTGCTGTATTCTTGTACTTTGAACGGTGAAACTACATCTAAAATTCAGATCTAAGAGAGCAACATTTAAACTTTGGATACCTATTCCTTTGAAGCAATTAATATTTTTGTCTATACTATCATAAATAAGATAGTATCTATGTAGCTATCTCTCATTA
Organism: Arenaria interpres; assembly: GCA_013399435.1. NCBI lineage: Eukaryota > Metazoa > Chordata > Aves > Charadriiformes > Scolopacidae > Arenaria > Arenaria interpres. The sequence goes on from VXAK01019098.1 coordinate 6,952, forward strand.
TATTAGTTTGATCTCATAATTTCACTAAACTAACATTTCCTGGGGAAAATATGTTCCAGACTGGATGGATAAAAAAATTTCCTAACTCACTCTAAACCTTAGAAACTGGCAGGCTGATGCTGTTCCGTACGCAGGCAGCTTGGAGTCTCACTGACAAAGGCAATCCCACTTTAACACAATGCCTGGCTCCCTGACACTACTCTACAAGCTGCTGCAACAGAAGAAATACACTCAGAACATAGAAAAGCACTCCAAGTAACGACTACTGACCTCTGAGAAAGATGTTACAAACTGATCTTAGCAACGAGCTTCATCTACCGTCAGTATGACGGAAATGCAAAAGTAGCATAGAAATATCAGTGCTCCGGGGTCTTACTTCAAGCACAGCTGTGTCAGACTCAAGGACCATGCCTGTGCCTCCATTACACCATCAATATCTAATACACCTTTCTCAATTTCATTAAAACAAAACATCTTCCTCAATTTTGGATTGTTACATTTATTTACCTGTCTCCCTCAGAATGCCAGCTCATTTTATTACTGTTTAATGTTGCCTTCTCTGAAAGCTCAGTTTGCCTCAGTGGCATTTCTTGAGAATTCAGAATATGCTCAAGAAACTGCCTTTCACCTAGGGCAGAAAAAAAAGGAAAGTTATATTTACTGTTAAGTTTGTTCGATATGTTTAATACTTTCTTCTCCTTTCCAGAAATTTCACCATTATATAATCACCAAGGATAGTAAAAATAATTTCTTAAATTTTAAAATACAGATTTACTTCAGGTAAGACAAGTCATATAAACCCACTCACACTAATCTGTCTTACTATGACTCTTTACATTAGCAAAGTCAGAAAATAATAAATGTAACTGTGACAGCAATTAACTGAGTCACAGAGAAACATTCTACCCATAATGTCACAGAATTGTGCTTTTTCCTTTGTCCTGTTTCATTTCTTCCTGGACTCATGGAACAATAGCAATACGTAAGAGCTTTATAAAAAAAAAAAGGAGATAGAATGAGCAGTCTGAGAAAGATCTGACGAAGACACAAAAAGGCCTATCACAGGCTGCGATAGACTACAATGGCTGGATCTTTTAAATGTTCTTCCTTAATCTTAGGATCCTCAAGCAAGTCTAAACACAACCAGCTAAAAAAAAGACGCTTTTATTTTTTGATGAAATCTTCAAAACTGAGTTTCATGCCACTAAACTGATCAAAGCAGCAAAAGAAAATTATTCCCTTTGCTTTACAAATGCTATTTTCATTATGATGGCATAGGGACCCTATGAATACATGTTTTAATGAAAAAATAAATAAATCAATTCAACCAATGATAATGACTAAGTCATTGAGCAGATAGCAAGTTTTTCATTATTCTATATAATCTTCCTTAAACCTGACAATGAACAGCCATTCGATTTTTCATCTGAGGAAACACTTCAGGCAGCAATCATGTTAAAACACTATAGGTTAGATTACTACTGCCATTCAGTCATTAGTTATTGTTAACAATAAGTGACTTATCCACAAAATCAACCCTTCCCAGAAATACTTTCAAATATTTTGAATATATGGTTTTAAGTGCCAGCAACCCAACAGCTCAGATTAGGTGAAGACCACACAAAGTAAACCTCAGGACATACTATTCATGCCAGCAGAGGACAGGAATGTCGAGTGTCTTACAGTACCTTTGCACATGGACTTGGGAATATTTTCCTTTTCTGTTAGAGAGTTTTCTTTCTTTGAGATGTTTGCATTTTTTGATACAGGTTCTGGAGCACATCTCCGAGGAACCGGTGTCTTTAGAGGTGATTTTTGTGTATGAGTGCCATGACTTTGAAATTGGCTTGAATACACTTCAGGGAAAAAGAAAATTAAAGTTATTTAAATGTTAACAATTTTCTTCACAGGAAAACAAATCTAGGAAAAAAATTCTCAGTAAGATTATTTTAGGTTAAGTAAAGGCCTCTCTTGGTGCAGATGAAGTACTTTGTAAATACCAAACTCTCACTTTAATTTAAACTGGAACATTTTCAGAATAAGTATAATAATATTATAGAATCATAGAATCATTCAGGTTGGAAAAGACCCTTGGGATCATCGAGTCCAACCATTATATAGTCTATTAGGCAACAAAACCAATTATACAGAAGAAATATTTACTACTTATTACTGATGGGTTGTACAATTCAATATTAATGGAAACAAAATTAATGCAAAACTAACACCAGAAGTAAGACATTAAGAATTCAACTTCACCTTGGGCAGGTGGACCACTGACAGGAAATAAACCCCCCTGACATGATGACACTCTGCTAGTAAGAAATCGCTGTTCTGGCTTCCCAGACTGTTTTGTCATGAGACTGGAGGAAGGTAGGTGAATTTGCTGTAAGCCACTGGTGTTGACTGCAAAGCTAATGAGATGAGACTAAGAGACAAAATTACAAATTATGCGTTAAGTTTCCCCAAGTAAATATCTAAGCATGAATACTTGCCATGTAATCACACTAAACAGATTTTGTCATGCTATTTGAGAGAAGTCATTTATAACAACCTTGGAAAACAGATGTGCTTGGATATTATTCTGCCTTTCAAAAAAGCATGGAGGAGTATATAAAGAAACAATTTATAACTGTTCTTTGTTTTGTCTGACTAGCTATTATTAAATTGAAAGTTTTTTCAATTAGAAACCTCTAAACAAATTTAGTGGGAATGAGAACATTTCACAATTTTTGCGTTTACTTTCCACAGACACAAAAAATACGGGGGGAAGAGGAGCAGATATCTGGGACAGAACCAGAAATATAACTTTTCCCCAAAAGCTCTAAGCTCACGTGCTGGCTGCTGGACCTTTCTTTCTAATCCTAAAATATAATCGGAATTATTATAACATTAACACTGAGATACAGAAGAAACGATTAAGCTGAAGCGTCCGCATTGTTAGACACCTGAATATTCATTTGTTGCTCCTGTAACTTTTCCAAATGTTGAATCTGTTGCCCCATGAAAGTATTCATTTGTTTTGCAAGCTCACTGACTCCTTCATGATAGCAGGGCTTCTCACGCTGAGTCTTAGTATTTATTTGCTGTTCAGCAACACGCTGCAATTGTCTGTCTGCCTCCTGCAGTTTATGAAGTAATTCTGAAACTGAGTTAACTTTTGCTTCCAATTCATTTTGAACCTGGGAGAGAAAAAAAAAATAAATAGAAGGAAAAAACCCTTACTGCGAAAGAGGTGCAAGCATGCTGCCTTTCATCACTTAAAGGAGTCTCATAACAAAGATGGGGACAAACTTTTTAACAGGACCTGTTATGACAGGACAATGGCTAAGGGATTTAAAATAAAAGAGGGTAGATTTAGACTAGATAGAAGTAAGAAATTTTTTACAATAAGGGTGTGAAATACTGGCACAGGTTGTCCAGAGAGGGGGTAGATGTCCCATCTCTGGAAACATTCAAGGTCAGGCTGGATGGGGCTCTGAGCAAGCTGATCTAGTTGAAGATGTCCCTCCTCATTGCAGGGAAGTCAGACTAGATGACCTTTAGAGGTCCCTTCCAACCCAAACCATTCTGTGATTTGATGAAGAGAACAAAACATCCTTCCCATCCATCATGGAATGATTTGCTTCCCAAAAGACACAAATAAAATCCTAGTTATCCCTCATGCCTGGTGGTTTAGCAATACTATGAATTACTCTAAAAGACAAATCAAATGATCTCTGTCCATTTGCTCATTTAGCCAAATCCAAATTAGTTCTCTGGTATATTGGTCAGCAAGTCTGAGATTATCAACACAGAGAAAACAGTATGCAGACACATTCAGTCTCTCTGGCTCAAATACCAACAATTTCAGGTGTGCTTAAAACATCTACTATTTTAAATGGACAAAGAACTAGTATTACCACTAGTAAGCTACTTACTTTAAGAAGCGGAGCTGTAGTAGCAATTGCAGCAGCAGTTGCTGCTGCAATGGTTGTTGCAGAATCAACTTCCCTATGTGCTGACCTGGTCTCATAACCAATGCTTTTCTTTTTCTCTGTGGAGGCATTTCCTAAGAGCTGTACCTTCTCCTCCTTAAGTAGAGGACCATTTTGAGCTCTATAAAAATAAACAAGTGCCTGTAAATAGGATTGTTTCATCCCCTCCAAGCAAATAATTTCCCACATGCAGCACTGATATCACTAGTTACATAAGCATTTCTCCTTGAAGCTCTTGACAGCTAAGAAACAATTTAATTCTATCTTTTAGCACGGCACAAGAAATTTCTCAGGATTGTAATACAAATTCTAATATAAAAGGGATTTCCATGTGATGACTATAACCACAACAAAGAATATGCTTACAGGTTGCATTTTGCAAAGTTCAATGTATTACTAGCAAAGTCTAACTAAATTTCTGATCTTCAAGATTTCCAGCCTGTGGATAAACAGCATGTGTCCTTATCTGTCTTTAAAAATACTACATGGTTTTGGTACAAAATGAATTATCTATCAGAGCAGATCTTGCCTGACTCTTGTATCATGAAAGCATTAATTCAAATAGTCTGAAGGCATTACCAAAAATATGCAAAATAAACAAGATACTACAGTTAGCTCAGAATGACAAAATAAACTGAAAACACCTTCATAGCCAAAAAAAGAATACTAAGAGAAAACAATAAATAATACTTTTTCCTTACCAGCAATGCATTTTGGCATAAACAGAAGAAGTATAGTAGTATATCTGTACAGAAACAGAACAGCTAACACACGAACAACACCACATACTTACTTTTGCTTTAACACTGCTCTCAAAGCCTCTTTCTGGCCAGTAGCATATTGAGAAATAAAAACATCATCTGTAGGGAAGGACACAAAATATACTTTGTCGAATTAACCGTAGAGGTAGACACAAAGCATTATTTCAACAACGTGTACAATATTGATGTGAACAATCTGTTGCCTGCACAAACCACATTATCTGTTGCAATAAAAAATTGTTTCCCTTCACTTAAATCATGATGAGAGTTAAGAGTCAGCTTCATTTAACACAATTTTATATAGTATTGAATGCTGGTATCAATAAAATCTATTTTGGTATGCTGTGAAAATGACAATACCTTACTTTCATAAAATTTGGGGGGAAATGCCATATAAATGGTAATTTGAGCTCAGACAATCTATTCAATAAAACCCTGCAAATTCAAACTTGAAAAAATTTTAAGTAAAAAAAAACAGAACTGCAATATGAATATTTTCCAGCAGTCACCATAAATTACAAAAAATTTTCTTAATAGCTTTAAATTATGCTAAAAGGATTGCAGGCTCTCCATCTACTGTTTGCTGGGCAGATCTGGCAGGTTTGGTGTTTTTCTACTGCTAATTACACACAGTCAGTACACACATACTGACAAGCCAGCCAGCTGCTGCCTCTGTGAGCGTCAAACAGGAAACTAAAGTATTGGTTTTTGGCCTTATGTGGGGGTGCAGATTTACATTTCTTTCCTCTACACAGCCACAGATATCCAAGAAACTTGCAGAAGTGTATTTTCTTTAAAAACCCTTCACTTCCCCAAATCTGATTGAAACTTACTGGGAGATTCAGCAGGAAAAGGCATTGACAATGTGATTTCTTAGATTCTTAAGAATTAAACATATACTTTCATGGTGTAGGCTGCTTGCAGAAAAATATTCATTTGCAGTACAATTACAACAGGAAAACATCCAAAAAAGGTGTGTGCCCCCCAAATTTTCCATTCAGAGACATGAATAGTTCAATTGGCAAAAGGAATCTCAACATTCTCATGCAGTAGAAGTTCCTCTCAGCTAATCACAAGAGCTACATAAGCTAGTGTAATGCCACCAAGACTGATGTAAAATTTGCAAAATTTTAATTATTAAAGAATGCAAATTACAATTATCATCTTTTTATCAAAGACACCTTTGAATATTTTCAGTCAAAACTTTTTATATTAAAGAAAAACACCAAAGACAAAATTAAAGCTCCCTTTTTCTCTAATTAATAAGTTTTCTTACCAAAAAAGGGGCTGTAGCAGTGCATCGATGCATCTTACCTTTAAGTCTTCTGCTGTCCTCCAGCAGCAGTGAAAGATCTTCTTGTACTGCAGCTTCTCTAGGATAATCCTTCAGAACAAGAAGAGCAGAAAAGCATACATCAAAGCCTCTGGTATCAGCAGCCAAAATTTTAGAAGCAGATGGAATTGCTGAATACACAAATGTAAGCATCTCCACACGCTAATGGAACAAAACATGTTAAGACCTCTAACACAAAATCATCTGGCCTTTGTAGTCAAGAGCTCACATGACCTTTTAGGGACAAAAAAAAATAGAAACATAATTCAAATTAGAAGTATTCTAAGTGCTGATTAAGTGTATTCTCCTCATTTATGGTCAAAGAAGTAGTAGTGAAACTACACATTTAAGTTTATACAAGTTGCTCATCTCAAACAATTCAGGATTGTCCATGTGCACAGAATTAAGCACACATAACACTGTAGAACCGAGGGGATTGAGCTGAATTTTCTTTAAGTGCAACCCATGAATAATCAAAGTCTGTGAGGAGTCATAGAGGCAAGTTAGGAACATAAAAATCTCTTATTTAACCTTATTTGATGTCTCATAATTTTGAGACTTTTGCTCAGCTCACCATGTCTACTTCGACCCATAGAGAGACTAATTAAAAAAATTTAAAAACAAATCTTGGTATTAATTATGCAGCAGTACAGTAAACAAAGCTCCTCCAAACACTTCAGCATTAATATCACGTTAGCAGCAACTCAAAGAAAAAGCAGCTGCACAGTTATTTTGTGGAAGCTGAGCTAAAGATTTGCTATCCTTTTACAGGAACTGCAACTTTTTCAGAAAAATGCAGTTCTCTTAGTTCAGGATTGCAGGAAGCAACAATAACTTTTCTTACCATTTGTGACAAAAACACGGGCTCTGCAGACTTTTCTACTGAAAGCAGATGTTCCGGATGTCCTTTAGTACTCGGGACTTCTAAAATAAAAGCAGTTGTACTGTGGTCATAATGATTTGTTATGCATTTTCAGTATACCTAGACTAACCCTTTTAACTAAATCTTTCCTCCACCTGTATCTTTCAAGATCTAAACATAATGACTTTCATAACACAAAAGACCAGTGCCATCAAGTTGAAGCTTACAAACATTAATAAATTCTGTGAGCCTGGATTATAGCTCGTTTTGCAATATATGAAAAAGTCTCTGAAAAACAGAGCATTAAAAAAATCACTGTTTAGCTCAAATTCAAGTCTAAAGATCATAGGAATATAGAAAGCTACTTGTCTAGAGAGACAATTACATGGCAATATATCTTACAGAAGGCGGACACTAAGGACAGTATACATTTTAGCTATGTCAGAGACTAATATGTCTTCCTAACACTATAAAAATAGTATTTTCTGAAGGTGTTTGAACCTTGACCCCCAAAAGACTAAAATCCCTTCCCCAAACTCCAAAGACTATAACTGATATGTATTTTAAAGAAACAAAATGAATAGTCTATTTGACTAGATAAGTAATAAGTAGCACAGATTGTGTCAGTTTTGAATTTTAAAAGTAGATGGTACATCACTACAATCTCATTCTGTTAAAAAGACTTAAAATTATTTACTTAATACTACTAAAAATAGAGTTTTTTAAAAAAAAAAATTACAGAGAAGGATGCAATTGTGAGGGTTTTTTTTTTCCATTTTGTTTACTCATCTATGTGAGCTTTGTTGGTACAGGGAGTTGACCAATAGATGCTCTTTGTGTCAAGCAGGTGGGGTTTAGGAGGGGTAGAGTTTGTTTGCTTTCCAAGATTACAAAGGAAGAAATAGAATTTTAACAAGTACAATTTAAAGTTATGGCAGTTAGCAGGGAAGCTTGTTTTTTCCTAAAAGTTTTTTGAATAGTGCTTAACTGACCAGCTCTGAAACTCGTATCGTTCCATAAAACCTGCAAAAACTCTACAAACGAAAAATAGAGCTGAATGACTTTCTCAGAATGCCTACTGCCAACACTTAAAATTTGCCACCTTTCAGATGTCCAATAACCATTTCTTTAAAAAGGCAAGCTTGTACAGCTATAGCTTGAACATTTCCTAGCTTAAGCTCTTCAGAAAAAAAAAAATCTTTAAAGCAGAGAAAGAGAAGTGTTTAAAATACTTTTGATCTCTCTTCCAGTATAAAACCACGCAATAGTTAACAAAATTCCATGAAAACACATGGAGGCCCATTGGAACTGCTCAGAGCTGTCTGTTGGAAGAAACAATTTCCTATTAGGCACAGATCTGCTGGCTGACTGTACCTGGGGCACAAAATTTAAGAAAAAGGCGCAGCATCTAAAAAGATGAGCTACAAACTGCATTAAAAACTGTGACAGACTGAAAGGCACCAATCTTCTTACTGTTCTTCGTAAGGGCCCTGCACGCCTACGCTGTTTTATCCTCTGATGCTGCCTAAAACCTTCCTGCCTGATGTATCTGGGAAATCTCACGATGGAGGTCACAATTTTTCCGATAAAGACGATAATTGCCTATTTTAATTGGACTAGGAGTCCAGAGTCAAGCTCTGATCACGGAGCTCTGACTGACACCCCCC
>VXAK01019098.1:16560-39164 GCA_013399435.1 Arenaria interpres
TGTGAGGGCGGCAGGCAGGGGTCAGCCGTCAGGAGCGGCCGTTACTGGGAGAGGCGCGGCGGGACGGGCGGCAGGACAGGAGGGACGGAAGAGGTCCCCTGGAAGAAGCAAAACCAGCTGTCCTTCTGGAGGCGTTTCTGCTGCCGGGGGCGGCTTGTCTTTTCCTCGGCCCGAGTGGAGGGGAGGCAGTTGTGAGCCTGCACTGGCCTGGCGGGCGCTGGGCCTGCGGCCCTGGGGCTTGGCCTGGACAGTGTCTCCCTGGGTGAAGAAACTCAAGGTGCCCTTGAAAGCAGGGACTGAAGGATGTAGTAAAAAAACCCCAACCAACCCAAATAAACCCGGAACTGAAACAAGCAAACAGAATCAAGGTGAAATTGTTTTATTTGCAGCTTAGATTTTGATCTCACCGGGTCACAAGTATCAGCCAGGCCTAATCTAACTTAAATAGTAGCATATTTTTCTTTCAGAGCAGACCCCGTTGCATGTGTTCAGTCTGTTCAAAGAGGCTGTTGGGGTGTTTGGAGTCAGACTTGCTGTGTTAACTCGCTCGGAGACCTTTTCTACCATTGACCCATTTTCCTTCAGAGCAGGCTCTAGGCCCACACCCAGGAGATAGGACATATAGCAACCAGCGCACAGCATACATCTTGTCATCCAGCCACCACCTGACCGGTCCCTTTCTCGTATCACCATCAGCCTCTGAAGGCAGAGCACAGCGTGTGGAGTGAGAAGACCTTTGAGTAAGCACATTCCTGGCACCAGTCTGAGGGAGAGCGGCTGACCCATGGGGGAGCAGGGGGAGCCAGGCTCTACCTTCCTGGCACAGGGGGGGCAGCACGGTGGGACCGGCACTGCTGCCTTGCTGGGTTGGTGCAGGATGGAAGGTTGGTTGCCCAGGCACACAGCACCCAGAGTTTAGTGTTAAATTGTCTCTTGTGCTGATTTTTATGTGATTAGTTTAGCATCCTGCTGGTTTCATAGGTATTTAGAGTTCGATTAGCTGCAGTAAAAGAGCTTTTTGAGTCAATGAGGGATTTTTTTTTATCTGAGGACAGTCAAGTTCTAGCCTAATAATAGGCTAGAACTATTCCCAACTATAGAAAACCCCACTTTCTCTACAAGCTATGGGTGCTTTATCTTGCCACATTTGACCTGATATTTTTATTCTTCTTTGTCCCTTTTATGCACATGCAGAAACACTTGCATGGTGTTCTGTATGTACAATTAGAAATGAAGTTTTAAAAAAAATTGCAGCCTTGTATATATAGATTGTACCTACACCTAATTCAGATTGTTAATCAGGGTAACAAGCATGATGGATTTATGGTGTCTCTCCATAGACTTGTCTTCCCCAATAAAATGTAGCTCCGTGCAAAAAGGTTGAAAAAAACCCAAAGCCAACCACCAAATATTAAAAAAATCAACACACACAGCTTTTTAGTTTCCATGGGAAAATATAGTGTTGGGTAACAAACACTAATGTTGATTACATCAGTGGGGAAAAAGACCCTTCCTCACTGTAGTTTGCAGTGCATGTTTCACCTGTAAGAACTCCAGGCTGTTAAATGGAGGCAGGCTTTTCAGCCACCCAGCAGTACAGTAATAATAACCAAAAGCTCAGTTTCAGTTATTAGCACTTAGTAGTTACATTCATGAGCCCTCTACTTCCAAAGGTCTGGAGATACAGCTGAGGAAGCTGTATTCCCACCCATAAGAAGTTTTAGAAGACTTCTGACTTTCATAGTTCTGGCTTCTTTTCCTCCTGCTACAGAAACAGGTAGATGATTGACGCAGGTTAGCATAGAATTCTTAACACTGTTTTTATTTAATAAGCAAGCTTTAGCTTTTTAAAAAAAGCTGTTACTCTCTAGTGAGTCTGTGTTTCCATGGCATTGGGAATGGCAGCTGCAGCAGAAACAAATATTAGAAGCGTTTTCCAGATTCTAAACCAGGAAGCTGGGGTGGAACCTGCATGGGGAATAGGTTTGAATAGGCTAAAGCCTTTATTATCGTTGTAAAGAGGATGGAAAAGCCATTATGCCTAACTGAAAAATCAGAACCTCAAGTTATCTTTAATTGCTAATTTTGCTCAGGGAGGCTTATCTGAAAAGCTTGTCTCCTTAGAACAAAAAAAACATACTTGGAAAAGCTCCAGGGCCCTNGCGGCCCGCGCCCCCCCCACGCCCGCGCGCGGTCCCCGCCTCAATAGCGTCCGGAGGGAAACCTGCTCCCTCGCCTCCCGCGCTTCCGGCAGCGGCGCGGCGGCGGATGGGAGCGCTGCTTTCCGGGGAGGAGAGCCCGCTTACCGGTGAGTCCGCGCCGGCTGATTTGGCAGGGCCTGCAGTGGCCCGGCCTCCTCTTCACCCTCGCGCGCGGTCCCGGTTCGTGACGGTGANGAACTAGCACATCCAGACCGTGTGGCCCATGTTGCAGAGGTTTATCCAGGTATCTGCTTCCTTCAGTGTGACGTGTTTAAGAGTGCAATACTGAATTTTCAAATCCCATGTAGCCCAGAGGAAAGTAATCCAGGCTGTGTAGGCTTAAATCTGAAGCATGCTGGAGTTGTTTGAGCAGCTATGCAAGAAACTCTGTGTTGTGTTAGTCAAGCTGTTGAGCCCCATAACAGGCTCTTTCATTGCTTTTTTTTGTCCTTGTTTCACAGGCTGGAGGGAAAGGGCACAAACAACAGGAAAACTTAAAATCATGCATTTAACAGACCTTAAAAATTAACTAGATATGCACATTTCTGGCAACGTTCACATAGCACATTTTTAAATGTTAAGGCAACTGCCTGTAATTTATAGCTACTGAAGAGGTGCAGTAGAGCCATATAATTTCACTGCCTGCTGTGTGGGAAGTGTAAAATACCTGTAGAGGGCAAGTGCTTCAGACGATTAAAATCAGATAGTGCCATTGTGCTGATGTAAATAAGAGCTATTTCCCAAGTGCAAGTGTAAAAGCTTTGTGGAATGGCAGTTCAGTAAATCTGTAATTTTAAGCTTGCCAAACTAGTTACAGAAGAACAAAAAAATCAGCTTTGTTATCAACAAGCATAACGAAGCAATACTAGGAGTAAGAGGATAGCACTGACAGTTGAAGCTTTAGTTTTCTCTGCTTGGAATAGGACATAGAGGATAGGATTGTCTGTACTTTTTAACTCTGTTTAATAATCTACTTACACTGACTTTATAGAACTGTCACTGATTTTTCTTGAAACAGGCTGAGAAATGAGAGAGTGGAGTTGCTATCCCTTTTCAATAGTTGTCCCAGATGATAGTCATGTCTGCCTCTCCTAAAACAAGTTAGAGGTTTACATTAACCGGAGTAATGCCTTGTTTCTTCAGAGCAACCGTATGCTGTAGGCGCTCCTTGAGAGTAACCTATGTGACCTATCTGCCCACGAGGAATTCTTGGTCGTGGGAGTATATGTCTTAAATCCAAGAATCGTATGTACTCTTCATCTCGAATCCTTGAATTGGCTTCCTGTGGAGTAATAAAGTGTAGTGTTAAAAGGCAGATGTTATAATTACTGTGCTACTAGGAGGGGATGTAGGGAGAATGCAGGCTATGAGAGCTCCACAGTGCTATTTTTAGGTGCTTAGTTTTCTTTCTGTTGTAGAAACAATATCTTTTTGTTCTTGTTCAGAAGGCTTGCTTACCCTCTCCCTTCACCCTGCTGAGAGACTGGAATAGGTTAAGCTTTCTAAAACATGCGTGTTTTGCTCAAAACTTGGCAAAGCATAGTACAAGATTAATTATAAATAGCCCATGCTAAAGGGCTAAATGAACTTATTTCACAAAGTAATTACTACTTCAGTGATGATTTCTCTTCCACAAGTTGATGTGAATTAAACTGAAGGATCTTGTTCTTGTCCACGTGTAATGCTAGCTTGCGTTATCATCTATGATAGGTCTTAGTCTTCCTTTTCTCTTAATTTATATATTATCTGGCTTTCAGTATTTGTCTAGGAAACCTGCAGGGATGCTTTCAAGACTGAATTTTTTTACCATGTTGGATTAGGAATGTGAGTCTTCCTTGAAGATATTTGCTTAAATTCTTGGATCTGTGGCTGTTCATTATTCACTTTTTCTTTGTCTGTTTCACATCCTTTAAGGCCATTCTCATTCTTCCGTATTTTCTTGCATTTAATTCACTGTATCGAATGACATTTGCTCCAGTTTAAGTGTTTGGTGAGTATGCAGCTACGTAGAAACCAGGCGTCTGCTTCTCTGATGCAAGCTCACTTATGTTGCATCTATTCAGAGTGGCTACCATTCCTGCTTGCCTTTTTCCTTACAGATTCTTTACAGATGACATCTGAAGTCACTGAAACTGTAAGGCTAGAAAATGTTACTGCTTGCTTCTCCCCTGACTCCTGCCCTAGTTTTACTTTGTGGGTTTTGAAGCTTTGAAGCATTTATCAACTACCTTTCCCCCCCCTCCCCCCCCCAATCACTTTAGCTGTTTGAAATGCTTAAAAAGTATTTAGAGAACAGCAGTTAGCAGATGGACCTGGGAAGGTTTCATACCTGGAATTATCTTGGATGTTCTTTTAACTGAATACATTTCATTTAGGTAACTTTTCAAGTGGATTTCTTGAAAGCTTGCTAGCAAAGTTGCATTTAAACACACTTCAAGGACATAAAAAATTCCATTCAGTTGTAGAATGTTGCAGTTCGTATATATACTTTCTGTGTGAAACTTGACTTTTATCTTCAGAATAGGTGAGTGAATCACAGGCGGTAGAATATGGCTGGACAAATATCGGAATCGGAGCAAATCAAGCAGGTAAGGTGCTGTATTCATGAGTGGTGGCTTTGAAGATCTTATATTACTTTATCACATAGAGTAAAAGGTGTAGGACATGGAGAAGGACAAGGAGTTTAAGTTGCCTGCATTAAGACTAGCTCTGTATCAACAAAAATTTAAACATTTGACCATTGGCAGACACAGTGTAGTGTCTGATTTAAGTATTATCAGCGTTTGGTCCTGAAATTTTCTGACTTGTAGTGACTTGTTCTTTAAATATTAGTGTCACCAGATGGCCCATGCATCTGTGTGTAAGAAACTAACGTAGAATTTTTTTAATACTCATGTGTTCAATTTTTATTTACAGTTCAAGGAATTTCTTGGAACGTACAATAAACTTACAGAAAACTGCTTTCTGGATTGCATAAAGGATTTCACTAGTAGAGAGGTTAAACCAGAAGAGGTAGGTAAACGCCTTAATAACCCTTTCGTAGAATTGTTGTGTAGCATTCAAATTTTAGAAGCAACCAAAAGTTTTGGTCTTTGAACTAGCTAAAAAAACTAGGAAGCAGTCTTTAGTGGAGTATAGGCGTCTGGTGGATAGCTTGCAAGTGAGGAAGTGTGTTAGTGGAAGAAAGAGCTTGTCTGTAGTTATGCTGCTTCAAGTATGTCCAAAGGTGATGACAAATACTTCTTTGTGCCCTAGCAGTCTGTTTACAAAAAGAAACCAAACAAAGCCAAGTGCTGTTGATGTGTTAGACATCAGCTACAAACTATGGGCTAGGACCTCTTGAGGTTTTGTCATCGTCTTCTTTTTAGTATGTACAGGCAGAGGGAATCTTCCCGATCTCACTCCGGGTGTTAGCTGCGTATTGCCATTCTGTGTATTTCATTCTCTGAGCTACGGTTCTGGTGCTTCAGCTTCTGGTGGGTGGCATCTTTACGGACAGGGGGGTTACTCACCTACAGCCTGCATCTCATTCTTTGAAGGCAGAGTCCTACTAAAATACTTGTTTACCTGCCCACATTCCCTGCATCGTAGTGAATCACAGAAATGTAGGCCTCCAAAACTCTGGCTGTTATATCCACTTCTCTGCATTGCAGGGAGCTCCATCATAGTCATCTGCGAAAAAGATTAAGCTCTTGGTAAGATTAATTGTGTGGGTTTTGCCTCTCCTCTCCCGTTGAGAGGCTGTTTCAGAATCTCATAATTTTGTTAGTAAAAAATCTGGCCTTCACTTGACCCTGCTGGCATGGGGAAAAAAAATCCCCAAATTTTTTGATCCCCAAAGATTATAATTTTTTCTTCTGCTACCTGAAGTGTTACAAGAATTAATTTAAAAATAATGGTTCATGTAGGCTTTCATTAAAGACTGGGGATCCAAAACCAGAGAATGCTCAGTGGAGGGGAATAAAACAAGATTATTTAGATATTAAAAAAATTTCTGAGATTCTGATCTGCCCTTTCCATTTTTTGCATCTGCGATCTGCGAAGGGGCCATGTCTGGCTGTGCAGGGGCTGTCTGTTAACAATGGAGGCTAGGAAGAAACTTCTTTTTATGGGAAGTTTTGCCCATGATTATCAATTATGGGTTGTTTGTTGTTTTTTTTTTTTTTTTGCAGAGCATCTGGCTCTTGCCTCTGCTCGGAACAGGACACTGGTCTAGATGGACCACTGGTCTGATCTGGTATGGAAATACCTATGGTCCTATTTAAAGTTGTAGTTTCTTATTAAGCATGAATACCTCCATGCGTTTCCTTTGAGATTCTACATTTGAAAAAAACAACTTCTGACCTCTTTCCATACAGCAAGTCTGCACTGCAAGTCTAGTCTTCCCTGGGCACCATATCACAATGACCACGCCCTCTGGGAGAGGGTCACTTGGGGTAATTCCAGAATTTGCTTCCTAGTCAGACTTTCCAGCTGAACAGGTTTTGTTGTAGCTGATGCCAGGTCAAGAAGAGAGAGAAGGGTGGGTGGCGTGCATAGCTGCGTGATGTTTTTGTTTTGTTCATTTTCAGCCCCTCTGCTTTCCACATCCCTTTATACTGAGCAGAATCAAAGAAATTTGTGGTTTTCTAGTAATCATGCAAAGCAGTCATCTTTCTTTTCTATCTAAATGTTGTTAACTTTTGCAGTGATAACAAGGTTTAGAACCATGATACAGAATAGCCAATTGGTAGAACTGTTGCTCAGAAATAATTTCATAACTCTTTCTCTACACTTAAAGAAAGAGCACACGCCCCATCCCCCACCCCCAAAATTTAAAAAATAATGCCATGGGTGGAATAGGCCCTGGTATTTCTTTCCCTGTCCAGCTGAATGATAGAACTGCAGAGGATACTTCGGTTGCTGTTGTGAAGGTTAACCAAGCAGGTACAGGAAGACTGATAGAGTGAATAGGAACAAGGTCAAAAAAAGTTAGACTGAGCTAGTATACAGCAGACCATATTTGACTGTCAAAAATACTATGTCTTTTTAAAGAGAATTAATAAAAAGAAGACTCTGATTTAATAGAGATAGTATTTATTGCAAAATAAAATGCTTTATATACTTTTAATTTCACAAGAGGTGCCCAAGGATGAAATGGTAAAATCTACTATATCTGAGATGTCTTTCGGATGAGGATGAATATTAAAAGATGTTTCGGACATCTCTCAAAAACTAAATTTCATGTTTTCCACTGGATAGAGAGGCTGTGCACAAGTAGGCCCTCATCTGGAGGCTTAACACAGAATATGAGATGTAGTCACCTAGTCATTTATCCTTGTATATCATAATGTTTTGGGTCCTGTTTGAGGAAGTGTTTTAAGTACTGTTTGAAACCTTCTGTTTCCCTCTTCTTCTAGATGACTTGCTCAGACCACTGCTTACAGAAGTATTTAAAAATGACACAAAGGATCTCCATGAGATTTCAGGAGTACCATATTCAGCAGAATGAAGCTCTGGCGGCCAAAGCAGGACTGCTTGGCCAACCTCGTTAGACAAGAGCACTCTGTTCAGAGTTTACAAGCAGTGCCACTGGGCAAGAATGCATTTTGGATTTTCTACTGTCAGGATGTATCCCCAGCAACTCAGAAAAGAGTTCTAGATGCTTTTCAGACAGTGGAAACCATGAAGGTTAAACACGAAGTTAGTCATGGTGGACTGGCAATGGAGTCTGTTTCTGAGGTCCTTTTCACCCCACAATGTACAGTTTGTACCCACTGGTACAAACTTTTCCAGGGCCCACAGACGGGTGTTTAAATTTCAAGGATGGCGGGAGGCTGTACTTCCTTTCTGCTAGGACTCGTTCGGATGACAAAAAGTGTAATGTGGGAAATACACTTCTTTTTTTTTTTTTTTAATCAAGTAAAATAAATGGAAACTCTACACTTGTATGTATGTTCTGTCCAAAGGTATGTTTTTAGGACACTGCTTGAGAGATGTGGTTTGTTTTCTGTGTCTTCACTTCTCAGCTACTACAGAGTTTTGTTCATTCATGGCTGCTTTAAGTTGCTGATAACAGAATTAGTGACTTTGTTTCGGCAGCTGGAGATCTGTGAATATGTTATTTCTCTTAATTTGGGAAGAATTAAGGGAAGGGAATTGGGAAGGGTTGAGCCACCCTCGCAGAGCCTTGTGATCGTTCTGACTCTCCCAGAGTGCTGCATGGTGATTATTAGAGTACCAAGTCAAGGGTGGTTATAAATGGCAGACAGCTGCTGTCACTAATGAGTTCAGGTAGGCAGAGATGCTCTGCCAGCTTATCCCTAGGTTATGTTTACCTCATACTTCACCAGGTCATTTACAAGGGACATGAGTGTGTCATTAGCAGCACCTGTGCCCAAGGCAACTTCTATGCACTGCTTGTTTCCTCTGGGGAACCCCAGCGGCCCTCCAGCCCCAGCTTGCTGGCCTGATGAAAGCATGATGCCTTCCAAACACTGAGCTTGCTGGTGGTTTTCTCCTTTACTTGTGAAAATACCAACAGAAAGTACAAGTACGCACAAAATGATGTCTGTCTTGCTGCTGGATAAGAACAGAGAGAAGTTTGTGGAAGCAAGCTGTTCTAATGGTGGGGTTTTGGTTTAGAAGAAACACCAGTCTTTTGAAGGGATCTTGATCATTGAAATCCTACAGTTAGATTGTTAGTGCAGTAGAATGATAGCTAACAGGCACATCTTACTTTAGTTCTAACTAATAAAATACAGTAACAAAAGGAACTGAATATCAAGATTACCATATCTATTTTGAGACTTCAAGTAATGAATACTGAAACAAAGCAATTTTGCGTCAGCTGCCAGGTTCTGGTGTTGGGTAGAAAGGCAACAATAAGGAAAAGAAATGGCAGGAAGCCTGCCCACCTGCTTTTTTGTTATTACCTTCTCTGCTGGAAATAAAAAGCAACAGCAGTTTGAAATAATTATTTCCTGCCTGTTTTTTTTCCTTTATTACTCCAAGTCTCAGCTATCCAGGCTGTGTGTTGCTGGGCCCTGACTGCAGCACAGTACACGTGCGCTTGCGCTGGACATCACTCTGCTTGCTGCCGTGTAAAGCTGCCCCAGCTCTTCACAGAAACCTGTTCGTCTGCCTCTCACAGGTGGAAGAAGAAACAAGTATGTTCTTATAGTCTCATTTACGTGTGTTTCGTACTGGGCCTATCAGAGCTTTCCCCTACATGGCCCATGCCTGCTTTGGAGATGACAAAGAGCTAACTCTAAAACAGTAAAGGCTAAAAGAAAGCCCAAATGAGGCAGCAAGTCTCCAATGACCTGGTTTTTTTCTCAATGGAATAGCAGGCTAATAATGTCTAGAGTGTTTGCTACAATTAGGCCATAAATGTTGTGGCCAATTGGAAATAATATATCCATAGTGAAGATTTAAGGCTTTCTTTGAAGCTGTCTTTTTGTTAAACATTTGAAAGTAAGGCGTGATTGAAACGATCCCGTTTTCCATTGTATCTTAGTGTGCAAAATGAACATGAGTGTGTAAAATGACTAAAGAGTTTAAGTGATGGGGCTGGAGGATCTTCACGTCTTCTGGGCAAAGCTCCTTGGGGCTGAAGTCAAGGCGGGGAGGGGGAGGCTAATACGTCGTTTTCCCTCATGTT
Organism: Arenaria interpres; assembly: GCA_013399435.1. Classification (NCBI taxonomy): domain Eukaryota; kingdom Metazoa; phylum Chordata; class Aves; order Charadriiformes; family Scolopacidae; genus Arenaria; species Arenaria interpres. The sequence continues at coordinate 26,404 of VXAK01019098.1, forward strand.
TCAGTGTTTGTAGGTAGGAAGATGTTTAAATATTTTTTAAAACGTATTTACTGTACAAAAGGCTAAGCAAGTGTTAGAGGGACTTAGTTAATAAACGACTCGCTTTCGGGTTCCCCGGTTTCCTTTTACTGCAGTTTTAAAGCTGCCTTAGCCCACCGTTACCCAGGGAAACCATGCATTCTTAAAAATCTAATGAGATGTCACGTCCCTCCGCCTCTCCCCGTGCTCACTTAAACAGGGGGGATGAGAAGTGTCACGGGAAGTACAGGTGTGGAGCTGGTAGCTGCTGCCCTGCTCGGGCGCTGGCCAAAGTCTCTTCCTACCGCAGGCGCAATGTGCTTACAGCCCCTAGTTTGTCACAGATGTGCCTGTTAATCATGACTATTTCAAAGCTAACCAGAGTGGAAAATAAGTTGCAATGCTAATCCACAAATGTGCTGATAAGGACAGAGACACTGGGCCTGCTTGTCTGGATGAGCAGTTTTGTCCTACTTCTGTTTCGCTCCAAAAATAGTGCAATCTTTCCAACTCTTTCAATCCAGGTGACCGATTGAAGAAAGAGGAAACAAATATATTTTAGCTTGGGAATAAAATGCATCCATGTAACTAAAGCATCCAGGTGGTACAAAAAGCAACAGTGAAAACTCTTAAAAGTCCAGCTTGCTTTGCTGAGCGTTGACTTCCCTTCTCTTCCCCACTGAGGTAGCACGATGGGTGGCCCAAATCATGTTACTTAGAAAATATCACCCTGTAAGATTCTGTGAATAGGACTCACGGGTTGGGAACGATTCACGACAAAGTGTTTCAGTGTCTCTCACACGTTTCAGTCCAAGCGTTGCAGTTGGTCTTTCCTCCTCGGATCAAGGTCTCCCAACGCCCAATTCTCAAAAACATGTAATTGCAAACGCCAAGAATTGTTATTTCTGCAGTGTCTGGATGGGTGTCCACTCTGAAGGCTGGGAATGGCTACAAAGGCAGGTCAGCCTTTTCCCTCCCAGCAGAGTATTCTGACCTCCATGACATAAACTTAATCTGGACTATTCTCCATCCTTTCTCTTGAATACCTTCAAGTTTGCACGGCATAGTGAAATACCCAGCAAAACTCAGAACAGAAATGAGAATACAGCTTAGTCTCTGGATCCTAATGGAAAGGCAACAGTATTTAAGATAAGGTGTGTGGAGAGTAGGTGAATTGCCTTAATCAGCTTATGTGCAGGAATGGATCCGGTTCTGACGGATAGAGGAGCAAAAGGTGCTGTTGGGAAAGGAAAACTGAGGAAGTCATAAAAAAAAGCCAGTGGAGGTGGGAGGGTACAGAAGGCAACAGGAGTGCAGCCTGCCAAAAACAGGCTTGATGAAAGTCTGCTTGTAAACATTCACTTGTTTGGAGACGATGTTCATTGTAGCAGAGACAGGAACACAGAGCCTTCCTTCTGAAATGAGTGTCTGAACAAAAGGCCAGAAAAGCACGCAATTACTAGTCAGCCCACAGAAAACAGAGCAATTTCAACAGGAAGGGTCAAATGAGAGCCTTGCTCCAGGGTGCCCTCTCCATCAGTGGTACTGGCAGAGTGATCAGAGCAGTCATCTGGAAGGTTATAATAGAGGGTCCTTGAATTCCTTCAAGGATAGCAGCAAAGTCCTAATTTCTGTAGCCCCCTGCTGAGAGCTGCAACTACTAAGCTCTCTGTTGGAAGGCAGGGAAAGGATGCATCTGCAATCTTCTGTGAGGAAAGTAAGTGTGGGTTAAATACCTAATGCCCCAGAGAGGGATTGTGGCTGTGGCTTCAGTGCGAGGAGGCATTCCTCTGTACTCTTAAATACCTAACTCTGAGAACTGGAGTTTAAGCAACAGCTCTTTTTTCAGCATTTTCAATTAGCTGGGTTAGGAAGTCAGCACACAGCATTTGAGGAAACTAGTTCAAATCTTGGGAAGTCCATTAAGCCCAGCTCCAAAATTTCTTGAATGAGCCTGGCCCAAAACTCTAAAACCTGTAAAAGCAATTGGAGCCTGTGACCCTGCCCTGGTTCCGGTGGGGATATGGTTAATTGTCCCCAGGCTCTAGCAGGGACCCAGGTACCCCATCCCACAGGTGCCATGCCCAAGGTACCAGGAGCTGCCGGGGGAGGGGCCAGGAAGCCAGAGGTGGTATCCTCATCATGGTTGTGTATTCCTCTCTCAGCGCTATTGTTGTTGTTTTATTGTTTCCTTTGCTGTTCTGTGAAACTGCCTTTGTCTCAACCCACCGGTTTTGCCTTTTTCTTCCCATTCTCCCCTCGAGGCCGTGGGGGGTGGAGTCCAGTCCCAGAGCAGCTGCAGCTGGTTCTTCGGTGCCAAACCGCCACAGACACCTAAACTTGCATCATGCTTGTACCTTGAGTTTCAAGAAGACAGCATTAAAAAGAACTCTAAATAAAATTACAGTTCTGCTAAATATTATATTTTTTCAAATGATGTTTTACCTTAATGCTCTTTAGTATTTTGGTGCAAGGTTCTTCCTGTGAACACAACAGGGAGCATTCAACATCTCAAACTTTGGTCGCTCAGGACTGTAAAATGATGGTCAAGCCTGTTTTCCTAGGACTTCTCACATACAGAAATAGACATATGAAAGACCCTGAATCACTCTTAAAAAAATAAATGTCTACAGTTATACAATGCTTGAACAGACCGTGGCTGTTTAAAAGTTTTTATTCTGTAACTCGCTTTAATCTCAGGGAAAGCCAGAGGACTGCTGAGGGCTTACTATGTAAATATTTAAGGTAGCATACTTGATGTATCACCATTTATTTATGTAACACAAAGGGTAGCTTATCTAAATTTCAAATAATCAAAGTAGAAATCCAGTTGGTGGCTATTTCTGTATTTTACAGATGCTGCCCTTACTAGGAGATAGAACTGGGGACCCTCCTTCCCTCTTCTGCCCAAGCACGTGCTGAATTCCCGTGTGTGCTGCTGCCTCAGGGACACCCAGGAACTCTCTTTTGGATCGTCACTGAGAGAAGAGAGCTTCCAGCCTCCTTCGCAGCAAGGCATGCTCACCCCCTCGGCAGTAGGAAAGGAGCGTTGGCCACCTCTCCTGCCATGTTCTTCACAGAATCACAGAATCTTCATGGTTGGAAGGGACCTTTGAGATCGTCGAGTCCAACCAAAAAAAACCCCAACACAGAACACCAAAACAAAAAACCCAACACCCCATCACCACAACAATCACCACGCCCAAGTCTTGGGCACTAAAGCATGCCCTGAAGTGCCATGTCTACAAGTTTCTTAAATCCCTCCAGGGATGGGGACTCCACCACCTCCCTGGGCAGGCTGTTCCAGGGCCTGACCACCCTCTCAGTAAAGTCATTCTTCCTGATATCTAATCTAAACCTCCCCTGCCCCAACTTCATTGGGGCTGGCTTAGATCTCTGTGAGAAAGTGCCTCTGTGCCCATGCATCCCCCAGGGACAGCTGCAGGGCCTGAGGAGAAGAGCTGTAGGACTCCAGGCCAGCCGCCTCCTCTCCGGGCCTACCAGCTCTTCCAGCCCTTTGCAGGGACCCAGTCCACCAGCCCTGCCGTGACTGAAGAGTCCCAGCTCTTTGAGCCTTTCCTCGTAAGGGAGGTGCTCTAATCCCTTAATCATCTTTGTTGCCCTCCATTGGACTGTCTCCAGGAGTTCCCTGTCCCTCCTGAACTGGGGAGCCCAGAACTGGACGCAGGATTCCAGTTGTGGCCTCACCAGTGCAGAGTAGAGAGGGAGAATGACCGCCCTCGACCTGCGCCTTCAGTATATCTGAGAGGAGAGTGCAGTCCCGTGGCTGGCAGCAGAGGACAACAGCAGGGGAGGTGCCACTTGGCTCTGGGAAGGCAGTGGAGCTGAAGCAACTACAATGTCAGGGCCATAAACATGAAATGAAAGAGGAAAAAGAATGAAGAGTGGAGGTAAATAATACCCTGGAGGTATTTAAGAAACATATAGACGTGGCACTTCAGGGCCTGCTCTAGTGCCCGAGACTGTTGGGTTGTGTCTGTCTGTGGGTGGGTGGGTGTTTGGTGGTTTTTTTTTTTGTGGTTGGCCTCGATGATCTCAAAGGTCCCCTCCAACCATAAATATTCTGTGATTCTGTGACAGAATTTCATACAAAGTCCACATTTTACCCCTCCTTACATAACTCGCATAGCTGGCAGGGTGATGGCAAATGAGGTCAAGCTGTACCCAGATGAGGGATGAGATGAGGAGTAGCGTAGAAAGAAATGAAGACACTGACAGGGACGGAGAGAGACACTGCCAGTAACACCCAGCTGTGTTCCTCACCAACAAGGCTCAGAGCAGGAGAACATCAGGGGCAACTCTTCCACTGAAGAGCAACCTGCAGGCTTCCACAGCTGCAATGGAGCTCTAGTGCCAATCGTCAGCCAGCAATGAAACAAGAGAGAAAATAAGCATCACAATGTCTCTGTGGTTTTTTATAATACGTGAGCTGTACTAGTGAATTAAAGTCAAGTATCATAAAGTAGATGCTTTTTTACCTTTGAAAACTATCGGTATAGGATAAGCAACAGCATAAGGGTAATAACTGATATAAACGGCAGGTAGTTGCAGACCTGAAGCAGAACCGACCAGCACCGCCCTGCTCCAGAACAGAAGCTGGGATTTCTTTGAAAATGGGAAGAAGCAGGAACAGCAACATAAATAGGGCTTAGATAATTCAAAACAAATAGGAAGCCAGGAAAGTCCTATTCTTAGAAAGGGTGAGAAACAGTCTGCTTTCACAATGAATATTGCCTTATCTTTTCAGTTTTTGTTAAATGACAACACACGATTTATCATTGGGCCAGGACTAGTCACAAAATCCACCACTCAACTACATTAAAAAAAGCACATATTCTGACTAATAACACTGTAACACAAAAAAACCCTGAATTTACATATTACTCCAAAGCAATGGGTAAGACTAATAAATGCTTGTGGAATTTGGGGAACTCACAGATTTCCAAAGCAAACAAAAGCTTCCCAATAAATACCAGCTACTTAGTGGCAACTAATAAAGGTGAATAATTTTAAACTGTGACAGAGACCTCTTAAAAAATCATCCTGTTTGGTGAAGGGCAATAGCTTGATAAATAGTGTGAGCTAATTATAAAATGTCCTTTTCCTAAGCCCTGGAATTATAGTGAGTCAGTGTCTGGCAACATCCCCGTTGGTTCCACTGTTTTATTATGTTCCTTACATCTCCAGAGGTAGTCTTTATCCTGCACATTATAGAAAATAATAAAATCCCAAGCACAGAGAAATAAAAATAACCAGTATTTTAGTGCAAAATACCCACAAAATGCAAGGGCCCAGTGAAGTAAGCAGTTCAACATACTTTTTGTTAACACGCTCATCTTTTGGTTTAGCTTATAAATCTGTCTTCTGGCTCCTCTGTCAGATTTGTTTCAAGTGATCAACCCAAACACACTCTTCTTAAAAAGAGCACAACAGCATTTCTTAGACTTACCACTGTAAAAGAATTCCAGTATATGCTGCCCATTTGGCTGCCTCAGCTATCCAAGAATGAAAAGAACAACATTTTAGAAGAATATTCATTTTTTTTCATGTGAAATTCTATCTGATTGACAAACCTATCTGGAGAGAGAAGGCTCCTGAGAGAGTGGATAGTCTGACTGAGAGACAGGAGTTGACAATCCTAAGATTCAGATTGTCTTTCCAGCTGCCCATCAAAGCCATCCTGGGTAATTTTGGTAGCCATTACTATGTGGCTCCTTACAGGTAAAATGAGAATATGTATCCATTTTAAAAATGTCCGCCTGTGTTATTCTAATAACTGCATCTTTAAACAAAACTGGATTCAAGTGGAACTTGCGCAGAATACCACAAGCAGTGAATCACCTTTTGTCTTCTATTGCTGTCTTTCAAATTAAAGGTCTTTGCTGCTTCCTGTGAAGGTCACATAGTTTTGTACTTCATGAAGATACTGTAAATCTGTTTAACCTCTGTTGAAATAATAGCTTGCTGCTACTGTTCCAACATCTTTGCTTCTCCTGGCTGATCCATTAAAACTGATTAAGAGACGGTTTCTCAAACACAACAATCTGCTGGAGGAGCCAGAAACAAGTAGAGATTTAACTGAGTGTTGCCAGACTTACATATTAGAGAGGAAATAAAAACTCATTAGTATACATAGAAAGAAAATGAAAACAAACAAGTAGGGAAACGAACTTTTTCTTACCTTATGTCCTGGCATGCAAATGTTTCAAGTTTTTTTCCAACTTTCAGATACATGCTAATACAAAATAATAAATCTGCCAGAAATCTGTCAGTTCTTTGTATCAATTGCAGAAGGTGGGGGGAAAGTCTCAATTCTCTTACAGCCCTTTTTAACAGTTCTAACATTGTTTGGTCCCATAATCTTAATTATATATATATTTTTTTTTACCTCCTAAGCTAGAAATAATATATGTCATTTTGAGAAAAACTGTAAAAGATTAGAAGGCAGGAGAAAAGCATGAAGACTGCCAAGAGGGGGCTTTATTTTTGCTTGCTCTTGCAAGCATGATACCTAATTCAGTATAATCATAATTACTGTGTCCTCTACAGAAAAAATTCCATTCAAGGCAGTGGCTTGGCAGAAAGTCATCCACCTTTTCTTGCAAGTTTAGTTTTCTGCCAGAACAGTGCTGTCAGTTATTATTGTGGGAGCACAGGGGGCGTGTGTCTGTCTGAGGATTCCTAGTGCAAGGTAGGCAGGTGGAAAGAGGAAGTAAGGAAGTGAGTTCTCTAGCAACCGTCCATTAGAATGGATTTCCATGTTTCATGGAACCATACCTTCAGTCTTCCATGCACTATTTTAAACATTGCTAAGAGACAAGGAGAAGCAGTGACTGTACAGTCTGTCAACATCTCTCCTGATGTACAGATGTTAAGAGCTCATCCATCCTCTGTGCATGCGCAGTGTGTGTACGTGCCTGTTTAAGATCTCACAGTTTGTAGTCAGGGGTTAGGTATCTGCATAAGATAGAATTAATTCTATTATTTCACCAATTTTAAAATTTACTTCTGCAAATATTAAACGTGGAAGATAATCTGAGAAAATGTGACCCATGTTATTTCTTTTTAAATGAGTATTACTTTTTATTCATAGCTATTATAAGATTAACAGTAAAAGTTAGCTCTGAAAAAAGTCTTTACAACAATTTATGGAGATAAATTTTCCTATTTAGGTTAAGTCCAGACATTTACAAGAACAATCACTTAAATAAAAATAGAATATAAAGCCTATGTTTAAAACATGGCCTTTATTAATGCTGTCTAGTGAGCTCTATATTTATCTTACATTGAAATAGTTCTGCTTTGCTTAAGAAAAGACAGAAAAAGTGCATTTACAAGAGTACTTTTTCTTTAATTTTCTGTGAAAATAGAAGGAATTGGAATCACAAGTTGACAAATGTAAAATGAAATTTCAAGAAACATCAATTGTAGTAATGCTATGCCATCACTAGTGTTTCTTTCTTTCTCCCATGTGAACCAGAATATCCCGATATACAGTCTAGAGTATCTATGTTATTACTATACAACACATTAAACACAGAAAAGGGAGTTAAGAACCCCTTTCAATGTACAAACATGAATAAAAAAATCGATAAAAAAAATCACTTTTATACATAATGTATATGCAAACTGTTTTAAATACATGGTTTTGGAAGAGTTATTTACAAACTTTATCTGTCTGCGGTACAATCTACAGACAAAGCATACACAGTTGCTTTACTTTATTGTTGCATCTCAACTTTGGGAGATAGAAATTCATTCGGCAGTATAGCAAACATAGGAACTTGTGACAAAATATCTTAAGGGCAACCCAATAAATTTTGTTCCTCAAAACAACGTAAGTACTAGGACTGCCAAAGTTTCCAAATAAAGTCATAGTTTGATCCAGATGCCCACTTACAGATCTGTGTTGTGGAGGAGACGTAGACAGACCCATTTGAAATACAGGCATGGCTACTGGATAAAACCTCCTTAAGAGCCGTAACTGGTAAGTATGTTTTATCGAAAGAGTGAACTAACCTAGAGGGTTTTTTCCAATTTTATTAATATTTTAAAAAATACATAAAAATACAACATCCAATGTCTGAATAAATATATTTAACAAGTTGCAAGATACCTTATTTTACACAAAAATTTCAGCTTTAGAAATCCTGTTAAATAACTTCATTGTTGTTATATATTTCATTTTTTGTCTTTTTGTAACAAAATAAAAACTCTGAAATTACATAGAAAAAAGACAAAATATTTTTGTCAAGGGATAAGATAGTCCACTGAAAACCTATTCACAATTCCACTGTAAACATTAATAAACAGTAAAATATTTGCATAATTGTGTGCTCAAAAATCCTATAAAAAGTGGAAGACTTATTACAACTGTAGTTTTCAGTCAACTACACTTCCTTTCACAATTTATTTTGTCCCATTTACACCTTTAAAACTGGGCACATTGCTGAACACGTACTTTGGCAGTTCTGTATCGCAAGTGCTTCCACAAAGAGGAACTACTCACCAAGAGTTACATATAGCTTGGTGAAAGTGCAGCAGTTACTCAATTCTTTTTGATAATACTCTGATGTCTGCTTGGTTCACTTGCTTTTCTAAGATCTCCCTAGAACACCTGAATGCTTCATTGGACATAACTTTCCAAATTTGGTAAGTGCCCTTTCTCTGCGTTAATAAAAACAAAACAAAAACGAACACAATCACAACCATGTCACATTGTGCCTACAAACCTTCAGTTACCAATAAGCTTAATTTCTCTGAACGGTAAATCAAGCAAAAAAAGAGGGTAGGAGAGAACAGGTACAGTCCAGTAGTGGAAGTGTGTACAGAATATACTTGGCAATACCAAACCAGTCGAGTGCTTTCTGTGATTGAATTTCAGGATTTATGTCCATGGCAGCAAGCTGCTGACAAGGCAGAGAAATGTGTATCACCTGCACTCTACAGCAAGCACGTTTTGTGGAGGAGAAGACGATGATGGACTCATTCCAGTATCCGATGAAGCAGACGACATGGATGCTCCTGTATGTGACACTGAATATACAGAAGAACAGATCAGCATCAGATCATCAAAGCACAAGTCAGAATGAAGGCTTCCTTGGTTACTAAGTTGTTTAAAAGACCACAAAGCGTCACAGTCAAAGAAAACCAATACAGATTTTTTTCAATTGCTTTCATTGCTACATTCACATAAACTGGATGAGTAACCTTACCCCTTCTGCATCACAGACCAATCTTTTCAGATAAATCAGATGAGCCATTACATTAATCAAAAACTCAGACCAAGCTTGCACTAGGAAGCCCAAGTTTCTAATACACAGTTATAAAACAGTGAAAACAGCATTGTGAATACAACCTAATAAAACAACAGTTCCGTTAGGTTCAAGTTCTGAAAAGCCACAAATATTCTTTCTAAATATGTATACATACAAACACAATAAACAGACATGAATTTTTTTTTTTTTTTCAAAAATACTGCCAATTAAGTTGCTTTGAGCAATGTATTTTTAAGGAAATTAACTTCTCAAGGGAAGCATAAAATGAATCTGAAATTTACCTTCTCTGTCTTTCTTTTTCAATCGTTTTCTTCTCCTGTCTATGGTTGCTACTTCTGACTTCAAGGACATGTAGTATTTTCGTATTTCCTGTAGTTTTTCTTGCAAGAAGGAGATCCTTTCAGTGCTGCTCATATTGTCTAGTTCATCTTAAAAGTGGGAAATAAGAAAAAATAGTTTCATAAGGTGATTTTAAATAAATGAACGCAAGACTTAAGAGTATACAAGATGCAGCATGAACAATAACACAGTTCCATAACTGTGCCATAAAAGGCCTATACGTAATTTAGAATCCCCAAATTTGCAAGTTTTTCTCCCAGAACAAATTTTCTTGTAAATTCCCTCTAACCAAGTCACTTAAAGAATTCTTACTGAGCTGAAAACTCCATTTGTATAGTCTAGGTGAAACATTCTGGTGGTGATGTTTCTCTTTGTGTTTATCCTTCTCTCCATCTTTGATGTGAGGTGAAATCACTCTTGCAGGTGATCGAGAAATCTTCTGTTGTTTGGATGCATTTATGTGTTTTACAGGAGTACATTTACTTGAACTGTCCAAGACAGGTAGGTCTTCACTGTCACTACTTTGTCCTGCAGTAAGAGAAAACGCATTTGGACTTCAAAAGAAAACAACACAAAACCAAACCAAACACCTCAACGTTTTTAAAACTGTAGTTTATAGTCAGAAAAAGAAATTAAAGAAAAAAATGCTCCTTCCTGTTCAGAAGATCCCAAAATGTGTACAAGACACAACATGCACTGAACTCTCAAGTTTACTGATCGTTAATGCAGAAGTCAAGTTTTCAACTAAGCCTTTAGTTAAAAAGCAATAGTCATTTTGTTTTTTTACAGAAGGAATAAAGAAGCTAATTAAAATAAGAAAAGATATCAGTTCCCTAATAAAGGCACATATTTTGGGGTTCTAATATAAAGACGACACTAAAGTCTCTTTCTTAAAGATTAATAAAACGAAAAATTAATTAATACAGGTGGGTAGCACATGATTCTGTACGTTTACCAAATTGCTTTACACATCGAAAGGAACACTTCTGAAATATGACTAAAAGCATAAAAGCTTTAACATGTTACAGAAAATGTTAAGCTGATATATGCAAATATTTTAGACTCCCACAATAATTGCCAAGTTTTACAAAGGCATGTTAAATGTGGCTGAATATTGTATGTCAGATAATTAATATTTTAATTTGGTATTTAAAAATTATAACATTATTGCCACCCGGCCTAATCGTATTGACTCATTCAATACAACGATTACCAAAAATGAGCTACAGAAACACAATAATCCATACTTCTATAGCAAGTTAAAAATTAGTCACATACTTGAAATAAAGCCACACAAGATTGCTTTTTGCTGAACAGATCTTTTTTAGCATCAAAATTTTTTTGTACTTCATAAATGCACTTTTTTCTCCAATCACAAACACCAAGTAAGACTCTGAAGGAGATGTTTCTATCCAGAACAAATTTCCCTCTCCCAAACGAATACCCAACCAAATACATAAAAATCAGCATAATAGTAAATATTTAGTAATTTCTAATATACACAGTTATTAATAAGTTTTTCCTAATGAAGTAACTAAAAATAGCCAACAAATTTCCCAGTAACACTGCTACCATGTAGCTGGTTAAGTTCTCTCCAGTTAACAGCCAATAATCACCATGAATAATAATGAAGAACCCTGACAAGGAAGTCCCATCCAAAAGAAATAACGGATAACACTGAGCACAGCAGGCTCTTATACATGCTCGGGTCATTTGCCCAGACAAACTCCCCCTGTGCTGGCATGTCCACAGTGGAGCCGAGCGATGGCAGCGAAAAGGGGCTTTTCCCGAGCTGTTCTGAGGCGGAAGGGCACGCAAAGCTCAAGGAGGGAGCTCAGTCGCAGTCTCTGCCTGAAAGACACAGAAACTGTCTCCTGCGTTTGCCAGAGCAGAAGTAGCCATACAGACAGAACTCCCGTGGGAGCGTGCAGCCACCCAGGTCTCTGGCTGCAGGGGGTGCTTTAACCTCTCCTCGCTAATGGGTGGTAGTTGGGATGACCCCTGTGTGAGATGTGACCGGGTGGATGATCTCCTCAGCCTGGCAGCAGAACTAAAAGAGGAAGCAGAAAGGCTGCAGGGCACCAGGGAGTGCGAGAAACAAATAGATTGGTGGAATCAGGCTCTAACCTCCCTGAGAGAAAAACCAGAAGAGCCACCAAAAAGAATCCCAAGCTAAAGAACTGGTACCCTCCCCGCACCAGACTGAAGGCAGTGGCCAAAAGGAGAACTGTGAATGGAAGCAAGTCTGTGCTAGAGGGGGCAAGCGACCCCCCTCCCTGCCCACCTCCCCTAACCTCTGCGCAATAGGTATGAGGCTCTCAATGAGATAAGCCAGTCCATGGATGATGTGGAAGATGGTTTGACTACATCAGAAGAGTTGCCAGGACCAGCAAGGCCTATCCCCCATTTAAAAACCACCTCCCCAAGGAAGAAGAGGTGGGTTATAGTTGTAGGTGACTCCCTTCTGAGGCGAACGGAGGGCCCAATATGCCAGGCAGACCCTCTTCTTAGGGAAGCCTGCTGCCTCCCTGGGGCCCGGGTCAGGGACATCGGTAGGAAACTGCCCAGCCTGATTCAGCCCTTGGACTACTACCCACTGTTGCTCTTTCACATGGGTGGCGATGAGGTGGCAACACATAGTCCAAGAGTAATCAAAAGAGACTTCAGGGCATTGGGAAGGTTAATAAGGGAATCTGGGGTGCAGGTTATCTTCTGTTCTCCCAGTTATAGGCAGGGACTCTGAAAGAAACAGATGTGTACAGTCTGTCAATACAGCTCCATGGCTGGCGTTACCATCACAATTTTGGGGTTTTCAACAACAGGATGACGTACACGGCACCAGGCTTGCTGGTGTTGGATGGGGTTCATCTTTCTCAAAGGGGGAAGAGGGTGTTAGCTCATGAGCTAGCAGGGCTCATTGACCAAGCTTTAAACTAAGCTTATTGGGGGAGGGGGATATTATCTGGCTAGCTCTTCACAAGCCAAGAGATGATTCTCCAAGGTCTGAGGGAGACTAGCAAAGGCCTTCAATCTGTTGCTCTGAGATGTGCTGGGTACCCTGCAGTGCACTCGAAGTCTTACGGGGACGAGCTGGGGGCTCCTGAG
>VXAK01019099.1:3245-26092 GCA_013399435.1 Arenaria interpres
CAAACACGTCTGGGCAGGGGCAGAGCAAGAGGAAAGAGCATGGGTCAACGGCTCAGCACCGTCAGAGGCAATAGGAAACTGCAGCAGCAGTGGGAGGTGTAAGATGTAATTTTCCATTTACACCACCCAGAAGCCAGCAGGGAGAGCTTCATCCTGTGGTGTTGGTGAATATGGCTGAGTACAGGGAAGCAGCCTTACTGCATCTGTCTTTCTCATGCAATGTTTGAACCACCCCGTAAGCTCGTAGCCTGCCAGCCAAGCGCAGGAGAGACTCTCCAGTGTTTTGGATGAGTAAACTCCTCTTGCTTTATGCCTCTCTCCTCCCCACCTCAAGTTTTCTTATCCTTCTACTACTCGGATCTCCCTCCTTCAGCCCCTGCTGCCCAGTCTCAATGTTAGGAGGGTCAGGATGAACAAGCACAACTGCAATGTCAGAGTTAAGGATGGTAATATATTCCTCTTGTGTTAGCTTGTTTGCTGCCTTCTTTTATTAATTAACTTTACTAACTCAGAGCCCTCCTGGGAGAAGCCAAAAGTAATTGGACTGTTTCATTTGCTCTCTAGGAACTGCTTACTAATGCTAAAAAAAGCCCAAAATCTTCTAAAACTATGGATCAGAATAGAAGTTTCCTTGATACAAGCAGCTAAATTGCAATAGACCCTGTATTCAAATCCGCAGGCCTGGCTCACCATGGCCTCCAGCCACAGTAACTGTCAAAACGTTTTGGAGATACGGCCAAGTAGAACTGTGTCTTGCTAAAGGAGACATTGAACTGCCCTTTAGCAGCACTGAATGGTGCTCTGAATCATTTGTCTCCTTTATTTTCCTCCTATTTCATATGTGAATTCAATTCCCTCCTTATCTCATAAGAAGATGAGGTGACCTGGTTGTCCTGTTCCATGCACAACAACCCCTGACCCTGCCGTTGGACCACTGCAGGTACCTTATGCCACCAGATCTGACCCAGCCTGCCCAAATATTCCTACTCAGAGGGAGATGCTTCTGTTGAAATGGTAAGATCTCCTTAAGCTTTGCATTCTGGGAAATGAAGGGGTTCCTTCATGGTGATATTTCTGCAATGAGTCAGCCAAGGTGGTGTTAGAGCCAAAAGATTTTGTGCATGTTACAACTAGTCCTTCGAGAACATCTCCCACTTTGTCTTCTAGACCTAAACACTTTGATGAGTCCTCAACTAGTCCAGGTGACTTTTTCCCTTTCCTCCCAAACTGCAGACAGAGCCTTTGAGGTTTCAGTCCTTGCAAGTCTGGGGGTATGCTCTGAGGCATGAGGTCAGAATTGATCCTTCAGACAACAGTCAGGACATTCACGCGTCTGACATGCCATGGGGAATGATGGAGAAAACATACCCAGCAAATTTCTGGACAAGAAGGTGCTGTGCACTGTGCAGAGGATGATCAAAATGAACCATGTAAGGATTGTACACATGAACATGGGCTTCTTCTCAGCTCAGGTATCTGACAGAGTCCCTTGCAGCATACAGTTTTTAAAGACTGTCTGGAGTCTTCTGTTAGAATAAATAACCCCCAAGTACCTTCAAAAGAAGACTTTGCACAGTTTATCAAAGCAATTCATAGAATCATAGAATGGTTTGGGTTGGAAGGGACCTTAAAGATCATCCAGTTCCAAACACCCTGCCCTGGGCAGGGACACCTTCCACCACACCAGGTTTCTCCAAGCCCCCTCCAACCTCTCCTTGAACCCCTCCAGGGATGGGGCAGCCACAGCTTCTCTGGGCAACCTGGGCCGGGCTCTCACCACCCTCAGAGTAAACAATTTCTTTCTAGTATCTAATCTAAATCTCCCCTCTTCCAATTTAAAACCATTATCCCTTGTCCTGTCCCTACACTTCCTGACAAAGAGTCCCTCCCCAGCTCTCCTGTAGCTCCCTTCAGATATTGGAAGGCTGCTCTAAGGTCTCCCCGGAGCCTTCTCTTCTCCAAGCTGAACAACCCCAATTCTCTCAGCCTTTCCTCATAGGAGAGGTGCTCCAGCCCTCTGAGCATCTTTGTGGCCCTCTGCTGAACTCATTCTGACAGGTCCATGTCCATGTGCTGAGGACTCCAAAGCTGGACCCAATACTGCAAGTGGGGTCTCATGAGAGCACAGTAGAGGGGCACAATCACCTCCCTGGACATGTTGCCCACACTTCTTTTGACGCAGCCCAGGATTTGGTTGGCTTTCTGGGTTGCCAGCCCACATTGCCAACTCATGTTGAGCTTCCCATCCACCAATTGTTGGAGACCATCACCACAACACCAAGACAAGTTCTGAAAGAAGGATTGATCAGGTTGAGCTGTTGACATATAACCCAAGACTTGTCCATCAGGCCTTTGAACCTCAAATTCTTCACTTTTTGTGGAGCTTTTATGGAGGACTTTTTCTCTGCTGCTGTTGTCTGCAAGATGTCTCAGACCAGCTATGTACAGCTACAGCTGCAGTACAGTCCAAAAGCCCAGAAAGGTGGACCTGCTAAAAGGAAAACACCTTAAATATGGAGATGGAAAGAGAATAGAACAACAGAGATGACAGCAAGAAAAATGAATGAAGGCAGTTAGGAATTTATAATAATAAAGCATGCTCCCTGAAAGGTAACATTTGAAGTTGCTGACTCTTCAATTTGCCCTTGCTGCATTAAGGATATAATATAGTAATCCAACCTAAATGCTGCTTTGAAAATGTCAGAACAAGCTCCAACAAACATGCTAAGAGGATATCCCAAACTTCACTGGGGAGAACATAGAGAGCAGAAAGCAGCTGGGAAGAGGTGAGAGAAACAGCTCGGCACATCTCCCTCTTGCAGGTACTAACTCTCCTGTTCCCCAAGACCCTTGGACCTCCTCAGCCAGCCAGTCTGTGCTGTCCTGCCAATCCCTGTCTGATGGAGGTGGGAGGAGACACTCTCCTTGCTGTTACCTTTCTCCTGGCATGGGGTTCCATGAATGCAGAAGGAAGCCCAGCTCTCTCCTCACTCCCACAGGTGCCGTGATTCGGCAATGCTGCAAAAGCAGCAGAGGTCCCATTACGATGGATACTACACCACTGCATGAGGAGACCTGCTGCTAAGCCATAAATAAGGACACAAGGGAAAGGACAGGCACAAGGTGACAAGGAACCGAAAACAGAGAAAGCCCCAAAGCCCCGTAGGGTGGAGAGTCAGTTTTCCAGCTTGTCTGCTAACTCTGTTCCTGCCACAGCATCATCCCTTGTCACCCACCAGATAGAGTTGCTGTGGAACCTACCTGAGATAAATAACCTTGCCTGAAATGGGCAGGAGAATCCAGGGTGATCGCTGGAGCAACGGAAACAGAGTGGAGGCTGCCAGCTGCTCTGTCGTCTCCATATTGCTGGCCAATGTGGGCACTCCTTGGGCCCTATCCCTGTGTTTTATTTTTCATAATTAGTGCAATAGAGGGATATAACATATCTCCAATCTTTTCTGCAAATGCACGAGACAAGTCCAAAGAAGCCAGTACTTCCAGTAGTGAATACAGCAGGCTAAAGAAGTGCTGCATATACCTGAAAAAATGCCTGATTATTTTAACTGCAACTGAATTAATGGGGAACTCAGGAGTTCAACTGATAAGCATACAGGTAATAATCAGCAGGAGTGAGGATGGTAATCCTTCAAAGGACAACGAAGAGGTACAAAAGATACCTGAGGTATTGCACGGTGAAAGAAATGCAGGACAGAAAATATCTAAATATAGCTTCTAAAAGTATGGGGGATGAACTGCACTGACAATAACGACAATGTTAGTGCGTGCTCAGAGTATGGATAAAATCATTAACCAATTAAAAAGAGCATAACAACCCATGATGGATGATAATAGCCATTATGAATGCATAATTCAGTATATAAGGGACCAATTCAGTATCTCTAATGAGAAACCTTAGGTCAGTTCCATTGGATTTAGACTGCTGGGAAGCTGGACCACACTATGCACTGCTTGCTCGCTGATACACTGGTCCTGCTGAAAAGGACCTGGGGGTTATAACGCATGCCAGAGTGAGTGTGAATCAACAGAGTGTTTTTTATTGCAATTAAAACAAACTGTACCCTGGGCTCTGTTTGGGAGGAGAGTGGGTGGCATGCTGAGGGAAAGTGTTATGACCTTTTACTCAGCGTGGGGCAGAGTATGCCTCCAATACTGTGTCCAGTTTTGAGCTCTCTGTGTTCAAAAGAGATATTGAGAAACTGGAAGGGATTCACTGGAGATCTCACAAACTGGCCCAAGGTTTGGAGCATGTGTCCTATAAGGAGACACTGACGAGCTGGGATGGTTTCATCTAATGAAGAGGAGGCACAGGTGTATCATCTACTAACTGCATACAACTGCTTGGAGGAGAGCTACAGAGGTGATGGAGCCAAACTCTTCTCAGTGGACCCTGATGTTGCAGCAAGGGACAAAAGTCATCAACATATTTGATAGGGCAGGAAAGCTCTTTATTTCTTAAACCCTTGGCAAGGGTGGGGCGTCTTGGCTCCCTTCTTTCAAAACCAAATTAATGGATTCTCTGTATCAAACACACTAATGATCTGCCTGTAGCCACATCCAGTGACCTTTCCAGTACAAGTTTCTATAACTCTAGCAGCTGGTGGGCCCCAGCCTCCCACATACAGGATAATTTTTATTGCAACCATTTCTGCAAAGTTAGAAGGTTAGAATATGTAAGAATGATTAGGCAGAAATACATCACATAATATATGTAAGTCAACTCTGTTACTATCTATATGTGCAATGGAAGACAAGGAATCCGGGGGATTATGGAATCCCAGAGAGTCCTCCTCAGCTCCTTCCTTTTCCTCCCCACTTGGTCCTGATTTGAAACTTGAATAAATAGAGCAAGACACTCACCAGAGCAAGATATTTGTAATGAAGCCAGCTGTCCTAGAGATGTTGCTGGGATCATTGGCTGAGGAAGGTTGGTTGATGTTCTTGCCTCAAGGCTTGAAGCTTTTGTCAGGATCATTGTCACTAACCCCAAGTCTAGATGGCCCATGGGCCGTGAGTGGCAGAAGGGTGACTCATCACCTGAGACCTGGGGCAGGTCCTAACTGTGTGAATGCTGCTGAGGAGCTGCTGGTTAGTCCCATCATCTGAACTCCAAGAGGCTCTGCTCCACATGTCTGTATTAGACACCTAAGTGGCTAGTGGACATGTATCCATCAACCTCCCAGCTCCTCCCACCTCCTGGCGCTGATTGCAGGAAATCCCATGAGCAGAAAATCTCTTACCTTCTCTGCCCCAGTGCTGGCACTGTCTGGCCAGCAAGAACAGCATCTTCTCTGGCACTCTGTGAGCAGCTCGAGGAGAAAGACTGACATTGTCCAACTCAGAGAAGGAGTATAACACAATAACGAACAGAAGTGATGGGAAAAGGAACCAACAAGTGTGAAAAAAAAAAAGATGGAGGCACAACAAAAATGGGCCATGTGCCGACAGGGGTGTTGACAGCCCGTGGTCCCCAGGTCCAACAGCACACAGCTGAGTGAGCAGTACAAGGCACTTGGGGTTCCTGAGGCTTCCCTGAGCACCTGCTGCTCTTTTCATGGACCTGGGGTACTGCTGGCTCATCGTCTCTGCTCATGTCCTGGAGGAAAGCAAATGGTGTGAGCCATCCTGTTCAGATGGGAGCTCACTGGGCCCCAGATGTTGTGCTCTAGAAGCATCACAGCTTCTTTTGGGTCAGCAGTTTGAATGTTTGGGGGTTAGATACCCACAGGTACCACTAGCCCGGCAGTTCAGACACTGCTGTGATTTCTTACGGAGAACATTGCCAATGACCAGTGGAGGGGCTGCAGCTCCAAGCAGCAGGACACTGCATTACTCTGCAGGTTTCTTTTACTGTGCAAATATATTTCTTTTCACTCCAGGAGCTGGTTCTGCAGTTTGTGAGTATGGTTGTGAGTAATTTATGTATTTATTATGCCCCCTGGCAGTGCTGTTTTACTAAAGCTGTCCCTTTTTTTATGTTGCTCTTTTATCCCTCTGGGAACAGGGCTTATATATCTTTAAAGAAAACAGATTTATTTCATATTTCTTAAATGGGATTTTAAGTGGAGTAATGCAGATGAAGGGCAGCATACAAACACAATAATGCTTTGTATCTTAAATAAAAAATACCTTTCTCAGGAAGGCATGCAGCAGTGATTTTTCTCTTGGGCTTTCCACAGAAAGTACTAGCTGTTAAAGGACTTTTCTGTATGTCTCTAACCAATTCAGAGCACATTTTCCTACCTAGTTCTGCTCCTTACTTAAGAGGAGGGCTTTTATCAAGCGTCTTTTGTGTATCCAGATGGTTTCTCTAGGTGCTAAGCAGGGCTTAAGAAGATGCTGGAGTCTTTTTCAGATGCAAAGGGAGGGAGAGGGGAGCACTTTCCTGGGAAATTCAGAGAGTAAACGAGATCCACCTTACACTTGGGGAGGATCTTGCTGCCCCAGGGTCACTCAGCCGCCTGGCCCCACTCTTCGTCCCCAGGCTCAGCTGCCTTCTGACAAAAGGTTTTAAGCCTTCCCCCAGTGATGCCAGGAGCCTGTAAGGCGCGTTGCAGGAATTTTGCTGTTGCTGCTATTTATAATGCCCGTGTAAGGAAGGGAGCGCAGGAGGCTTTGCAGAGATCTCTAAAATCCCTGCCCATTCTGTGTAGGGCAAGGGGAAGCAGTTTTTACAGGATGAGATGACAAGCTAAGGGTGCAGCAGGGATCAGAGCCCTGCCCTCAGCCGTGATGTGCCCACCTCGCTCTGTGCTGGGAGAGCCATCCCCGCCTCCGCCAGCTCTGCTGCCTGTGAGCAGGTTGGGCTGGAAAATTGTGATGGTGGCTTTCAAGCAATGTGTAGGAAGATGGAGCAATTCTTCTGAGTCTGACTGAGCTGTGCTCGTTTAGAGGAAGAGGCAGCTGCTCCCTAGGGAGCAGCGGCTACAAGGGAAGGTGCATTTGAAGGGAAAAAGTGAGCTTCAGTTGCAGCCTTGGTGCCTTCCTGGCTGGCAGGGATGGAGGAGAGACTCCTGGTCCCCCACAGCTTGGGAGCTACAAAGCAGGTACCTTCAGGGCAGCTGCTGGCCCTGGGTCCTGACGTGGCCCTTGGGAGATGCCCGGTGTTTCTGGGGAGTCTCACCCTGTCACCAGGCTTTAAGCGTCCACTGCCTCACCTCAGACACCATCCTCAGATTCACCAGGGCACAAATGGGAGGATTTGCCCCGAAACATGAGTTTTCACCAGCTTTGTGGTACTGTTCACTTCCTCCCACCATCCTCATCTCTGCTCCTCTTTGCTAAATAAAAGGAGTCACTTTTAACTACAGCCCTCCATTTTTCCCACTTAATTTTGTCTCCAAGCTGACAGGAGCAGACCAGGATCCCTCACCTCTCTCGAGCCACAGGAATATCTCTGACTGTCATTAAAGGTCCAGGCTTGAAAATGGCCTCGGGCAGAGCTGTTGAGTGTCTCCTGCTCTGGCCCAACTCTGTATCTCCCCCTCCCTGCTTCATGCACGGGAAAGGACTCGGGGGGCTCCCCTTCAGCCTGACGTGGGCAGAGGGGGCAGAGCAGGGACAGTGGCAGACACCGAGGGAGATAGGACAGCAGTTGTGCAAGGATGCTGGCTTGGCCATGCAGCCCCATGGTCACCAGGTTCACACCAGCCTCTGCTGCAGCCAGCCCATCATCTAGCTCACAGCTGGGCCTGTAATATCCTTTTTGGAGAGGATGGTATTATCCCCTCTGTGGCGAGCGCAGCACTGAGCCGTACAGGACCAGCACAAAATGAAGATGGAAAACCAATATCGGATCGCCCAGACTGCACCCAGAGCCTCTGGCTGCAATCACAGCACCACAACCTTGTTTCCAGCACACGTGATGTGGAACATCGACAGCGCAATAACACAAAACCATCCTTTTGATCAAGCTGCTGCCCTCGATATTCACGTTTGTTACAGCGAGAGGGACCATCGGAGCCTGCTGTAACTATGGCAATGCCTCAGCCCAGCCCAGCTCCCTCCTTCCAGCACATCTCCCAGAGCAATGACCCAGGCACCAGCAAAAAACCCATCCCACTGCCCAGGACACACCGTGCCATGCAAAAGACCCCACCACCTTCCTTGCCCCACGGAGATACCCCAGTCCACCCTCATCGTGGCTACAAGCAGGTAGGCAGTGGAGGTCCAGTGCAGTGGAACCTTGCATGGGAGCTCCCCAGGGCTACTCCCACTATCTGCTGATTCTTAATATCTCCTCACACCGCTGCTGCCTTATTCTGTCCCTCTCAATCAGCCCTTCCTCCTGACCCTGTGTTACTCAGGCAGGTCATCCACAGGAGTCCTTCCCATGCCCTGGAGCTGTATCCCTGAGGAGGGAGTGGTTGGATTCGTCTGCAGCCCTCAGTGAGGATGGTATGAAGCTGGTTTTCCTCTCATGTCACAAACTCGACACAGGGTCTTACACTCTCAGACAGCCCCTAACACCATCCACCGGACAACAGCCATGAATATCTATAGGACAAGCATAAGGGCTGAATGAGAAGGGTGAGGAGAGAAGGCATCTGAAAACTGAAGACTCCAGCTGCAGAAGACTCTTGGTTTGAGGTAAGTTCACAGTGCCAAAGTGTCCCCATGGTGATTCACAGCAGTCTGACATTTGCTTCCTGCATGGTCATTAAAAAAACCCTGGGTAGCAGTGAGATAATGCTCTCCCACCCTTCCTTTGGCATGGCAAGAAATGAATCTGTAGGAAACCATTAGGCTGCAGTCCATCTTCTGGGCGTGTTCCAGTGTCAGGAGGGAATGGATACAAGGAACCTGCTGCTCTTTGATCTGCTGACTTGGGCAGGATCCCAACTTTTCAGCCTAGGTGGTCCTTCTGTCTGGAGACTCTTCTGCCCCGGATGAACCAGGAGAGGGAGCCTTGGTGGCTGAATCCCTTCTGCTGGTGGTGTCCTTGGTTTTGGCCTAGTGGACTGGACAGCCTGAGCCAATGGTGGTCATGTCCATCAAGGATCTCTCTCCCCCCTATCATGGTCCCAGGCAACTGGCTGTAGGTGGCCCTGCCTGAGCAGGTGGGTTGGACAAGATGACTTCCACAGGCGCCTGCCAACCTCAGCCCCATGAGCCTGTCCTCCTAGGAAGACAACTCTGAGGTGGAGGCATTTTATTGCCTATTTATTTCTGGAGTAGCCTGCCCATGACTGAGCTATTATCACTGACACCAGTAAAATCTGGGGATCGGATCTAAAGGAATGTGATGTTCAGTGATAGCACAAAAAAACCAGAGGATGACAAGCAGAGTCCCAGAGAAACACTGACACAACGTGGGAGGTGCAGCACCGGGGAAGCACTGACCCTTCCCTGCTGCAGAGCAAGCACAAGTTCACCAGCCCGCAAACTTCAACAGTCTTCTCTCATATCTCTCCATAATTTATCACCCTGGTACACTGGGCTAAATCAGAGCTACAGCAACACTTAGCTCTCAACAGCGCCTTCAATCAGAGAGCTCAAAGCTCTATGTAGCACGCAATTAACCTTCTAGCTACTAAAGTAAATTACAACACAAGGTGAAGAACAAATCAGAACCTTGCTTCAAAAAACGAGGTCTGGAGTCTACCCTCTTGCTGATGCTCAGCCTGACTACCCACGATCACTTCATTGGAGCACAAATAGGAAATAATAGCAGCATAAAGAAGGGCAAGAACAGAAGGCAGAGTTGTGCAGACCAATGCTCAGGGCATTAGGGAGGGAATGAGCCTTGGGGACTGCCTCGGGCACACCACTGCCTTCTTCTCCCCCGGTAGGCAGAGGCATCACCCTCCTCTTCCATTTCTGGACACTTTCAGAAAGCAAGCTGAGACCATGTTTGGGCCCGCGAGGTGACAGGTCTTTTAAACTGAAGAGACTGCAGTATTTTCAGGGAGGGTACTCATAGTCTGATGAACATACACAGCAAAATCATAATTTCATTGTCACCCCCATCTGCCCACTCTGGATTTGTTTTACCAAACCCAGAGCAGCGAGTGCCTCCAATCCCAGCATCTGCTGGCCTGGGGACACACACTATGGCCTCACGCAGCCCTGCATCACTTCTCTAACTCACGGAAAGACACGGCCAATTTGACACCAATTTCATTCACAGGAATTGTCTCCGGTGACACCTGATCTGCACTATTTGATTTGTGTGCTTCATAATCACTTTGTTATTTACTGTCATATGAGACAGCACTGGACCAAGAGCTGTGTTTGTCGCATATTCATCCCCCTCTTTCCCTGTCCCTTTTCTGTCCTGTGGCAGAGGACATCTAAGTTCAGCATTGCGTTATTCTGACTTCATGCTGCTGACATCTTTGGAGTTCAAACAGCACCACCATGGTGTCACACAGCATCAAGTCACACCTAGTGACTCATCCATCTCCATGCACTCACAGCCCACTCCTCTACCACTGATCTCCTTGTTAACCTTACTTTCTGTTCTGGTGCTTTAAGAGGAAATGCCTTCCTTCATAGCTGTGCTGCAAAACCAACTCCATTAATGATATTATAAATAAAAATTATAAATAAAAAAAATGACTAAAAATAATTTGGCTGTTCCCATGGACTCTGGTCCACGATGCAAGTATCGACAACTATGCACAGGCAAGGATGGACAGTAGGAGAGGTACTGGACAGACAGGCAACGGGCGCAGTGCACGCCTGCGGCATCCATGCCTGATGCTACGAATCCCGTGTGCGCAGCTGTTTGTTCAGACCAAATGATCATCTTCATCCTCCAATGAAATTTTGACACAATTTCTTTACACAAATTTGCAGCTTTGGGAGTTTTCAAATAGAGGGCTTTTTTTTATCTCTTATCCTTTGAACAATTTACGAAAAATCAAGGACACGTTAGCTGAAACACCGATTTCTGGGGCACAGACCCAAGGAATTGGCTGCAGGCAGAGCCCCACATCTTCCAGCATGTACCGTACCAAACAGGGACATTTCTGAGCAAGAAATGGAAAGGGAAAAAAATCTACAAGTGAAGCACCCAGCAGAGGGGTGCAGGAGAAAATAGCATTCCCAGAGTTCTGAATGATTCCCAGATCGTTATGAGAAGCCTGTGGTGTCAGAAGCACGAGCCTGCCAGGCTTTACTGTGCTCAATTGTAACACGTGGAAGAGGTGGACCCTCCTGTCCTGCCTCAGCGGTGCAATGGGAGTCACAGAATCACAGTAAATAGCGCTGGAGGGAACTTTCTGGTGGCATTTAGCTCATTCCCTGCCACAAGCTAAGATAATCCCATCCTGCTCAGCGCAAACCTTTGCATCAGAAAGCTCCGTGAAAGAGATGTCATCACTTCCCAAAGCAAAATGCTTCACTCTCTTTCATCACTGGAAGTTTTCCCTTGTACCTACCCTAAATACATCCATTGCCACAACATTCTGTATTCTAAACATAAATGGCAAGATACTTTTTCACCTCTGCAACTACCTTTAGTGCAACTGGCATCATGTCTCCCTTCAGTCACCTCTTTACTTTCAGCGATGACACTTCTTATTTTCTTCAAAGATCTTGTTTTCTAGACCGATTATCACTCCCACTTCTGTACCTCCAGACTCTGCCACCTCCCTTTTGAGCTGAAACAGCCCCATCTTTCACAAGTGCTGAGCGGAGCAGTCACCAGTGCTGGGGACCACGCTCCTGTCCCGCATCCAGAACAGTGTCTGTCTTTCCCCATGACATTGTGGACCTCTCTTTGCTGAGCTCCTGATGAACTGTGATCCTCAGATGGTTTCCCGCAATGCCCCTGTCTCCAGGCAGCTGATTTTTCCTCTTCGTTGAAACCACGATACATGACATCCATCACTGCTCACCTGAGCATAAGGCCTGTTTTGCTGCCATGAAAGGATATTAAATTGATTTTATGTGATTTGTTCTTGACAAATCAAACTTGGCTGCAATTCCCTGGCTCGTTATCTCCCAGGTGCTCACAAGTGGTTTGCCTGATAATATGTTCCCGTTCTTTTCCCGGTATTTCAGGCAGCTGGCTGGTCGATAGATCCCCATTTCATCCTTCCTTTTTAAAAGATGGGCTTTTGCATTTATTTTTCCCAGATCTCCAGAATTTTATCCATTCTCCACACACTTTCAAAGATAAAAGTCAACTGCTCTGAGATCGATTCAGCCTCCTTTAAGCACCATACCGTGAATGGGGGTAGGCCCAGGCAGTTTGAGACCCTCTAATGCACATAAGTACTCTCTCACCCCTTCTTCCTTTGTTGCAGAGTAAATTCTTGCCCCTTTGTCACCGGAGTGTTTGTGTTAACTGTATCATTGTCATCAATTCTTTTAGTGAAGGCTGAAACAACAGCAGGACAAATTCTTTTGCCTTGGGCACCATCAGTCAAGACTTCTTCATCCCCTTGGAGTAGCAGTGGGCCAGGAAAGAGTCTCTTTTGTGTTTTTCCCATTACTTATTTCATTATAGAAGGTTTTCCTCATTAGTCTTTGTGTCCCTCACTAGTTGTATTTCCTTTCGTGCCCTTGTAATTTTGATTCCTCCCCTCCCTACTTTGATTCTTCTCCTATTTCTCCTTTGTATCTGCTCTTAGCAATCTGACTGAAGTGCTCACCGGGAGGTCACAGCCTGAGGACGTCAGAGGAGCCTTACCCTCAACTCCCTCTGCCTTCTAAATGAACAAGTGCAATGGACTCCAGGAAAAGGAGACAAAGTCCAAGTGGAAGCTGTGACCCCATCAATACTTTACTCTTCCTGGGTGTCCCATCTCATTGCTTTATCTGACACTCAACTCCAAACTGGGAATGTGACTGTACCCAGGACTCAGCTCTCTGTCTCCCATGGGATATAAACTGAGCAAAACCCCTTTCTCCTATGGTCCTGAGCCCCCTGCTGCTGAGACAGCACATTTCTTCAGCATTGACTTGGGCCAGTTCCATCCACATTATACTTAGGGCTAGTTTTGTGCCCACCCAGAGAATGCACATGAACAGGGTCCAGCACCTTGGTCTATAAGAAGCCTGATGCGCATGTGAAAAGCATACTGCTATGAACAGCAGTTTAACCCAGCGCAGGTAAAATGATGCCAGTCCCAATATAAATGCCCTCATTTTGATAACTAGAAATGGTGACAGTCATGGGCTAAAGACACACTAGTTAATTTGACAATAAGCCAGAAGGATCCTCCACAGACTTGACTTGACTCTCAAAACAGAGTTAAACTAATGCAATGTTTTTACACGCAGGTGATGGCAGGGCACTATGCACTGTGTGGGGCAGGTGAGGTCTCCCCAGCCCCTGCTGGCTGCTCCCTGGCTCCAGGGGTTTATGAGCTTTCCGGGGATGTGGTGCTTTTTCATCCTCGCAGAGACCTTGGGATCCAGCTCTGCACAAGGTTTCTGTGCTCTGCGCCACTTCTATTAATCACCACCTTAGTCAATTATTTATTGGTCCCTCTAAGTTGTACTCTGTCATAGGCTGGGCTGGAGCGGCTTGTGCTTCCAGACAGGCTGTCATGTTCGTGGCTATCTTTGGAGCTCATCCCCACCTTCCTGACTCTGATGGCAGAGATTAAGGGCACTTGTCACACCAGTGCCGTTGCAGTCCAGAGCTGCTTTTGCCGTCTCTGCAGCACTCCCAGCAAAGAGGACAAAACGTAGCATTTGCTATGGTTTTAAAAATCATTGACCACTTCTGTTCCTGGCAGGGTAGGGGATGGAATATTAGGAAACAGGAGCAATCAATCCCAGACTATTAAATAATGTCACTTTGATAGGACCATTACATCAATTAATTCTAAAATGATCATTCAGTTTTAAGGCCATGTGTTGGCCTGCCATTTGAGCCTGTATTTCTGCTTTCTCATCTGTCACCCTACAAGACAAACATGCCCCAAAGGATGTCAGCAGCCTGGCCATGATAGGACATGTCAATATGCAGACAAATGACACTTTGCAGGCTGAGCACCCTGGGGGCAATCAGGAGGCAGTGGGAAACGCCAGCCTTGGCACGGGCTAATCGCGGTAATGAAAGAACACATATTGTACATCCCTTTGTTATTCATCTCTGAGATTCCCCTGCGTTCCATCCCCTCTTAATGACTTCATGATGATGATGATGTGGTCATTAAAGATGGTTATTCGCTCAGGGCTCCTGTACATAAATTACAAGAGTAAAACATTAAACAGAGAGATTCAGAGCCCTTGCAGAGCCATCAGCTTTTCATGATTCCTAATTAATCCGGGGTGAGATTAACTAGAGGCAGCAACACTGGTGGCTGCTCCTTTTAGGGGTTCACTGGGTGTGGATTGGGCTCATGCACCTGGGAACAGACCTGTGCGGGTCCCACCTGCTTTGTGGTCCTGGGGCATTAACTCGCAGTGGTCTTCATGGTCTCATCGTACAGAGCTGTTGGGCTCAGTGCCTGGGCTGGGCAGCATCCCTGCCTGATAACCCTGTGCTAAGGTGTCCCTCATCAAGGGTTTAGTCCTTGTGAACTCCTGGGCTCTGGAACACTCTGGTCCTCTCTTTACATTCTTGAGTCCTTTCTGTGGCATCACAAGGCAACTGTGGAGGGTTGTCAGGATCAACCTGAATTTGTTTGTGTGGAGTAGGACATGTGAGACTGATCTCCCTGAGCCCCATATTCCTTTTGCAAGGGCTGTGGAGGGGCAGAGGGATATTCCCACGAACACAACTTGTAAGAGTGTCTGCCCTCGAACCCCAGAGGAGCAGAACTGCCCCAGACCCCACCGGCTCTGGCTGCAGCCCCCACAGCATGGGCAGCACCCTGAATCTCCCGGGTACCCAGCTGATGCAGCATCATAGATCTCCGCACAGTGCGGGAGCTGAGAGGCTGCCATGCTGCAGGTGTGGTGTAGAAATCTCTTGCAAACCCTGTGCCCTTCAGGGATCCTGCTTCCTAATCTCAGTTATAGATCTTTTTATTTCCTCATCTGTAATATTTATGTCTGACCTTTGCCACTCAGACATGTGTGCATGAGCTATGGAGAAAAAACTGATGAAAGATTCTGGAGTCCTTCTGGGCCAGGCGGGTGCACAGTGCTGCAGAAAAGTCTACCAAAGTACTATCGATTTCTCAAGGATCCCCCTGGGTCAGCTATGGCCTCATCAGTTGCAGAGAGAACTAATGGGCTCTTTCTTCCGCTCCAGGGTTATGAACTTGTCTTGTTGACAGTCTTCTACCTTGCCGGAATGGATTCCTGATGTCTTTGCTGGGCTTTAGATCAGGCACACTCTTTTTCTGTGAAAAGCACTTCCCTTCCCTGCTCGGTATTAAGAGCACAATGTTGGCATGCACCATACAGAGACTTTTTCCCCTTTTTTGCTCATCCCCACTCTCCTCCTCTGACTGCCAGATCCATAACTGTGCATGCAGAGCCCCTCTGCTCACTTCTGGCACCTTCAGCAACATTCACACGGAGCAAGAGCTGCCACTTATATGCAAGTTTACTGTTCCTGCGAAACAAAATAGCCCTTGGTGGAAATGACCCGTGCTGTGCTTTGTTTCACATTCAATACTAGAATATTCTGTAAAAACCACAGAAAAAGTGTTTGGGGAAAATACACAGCAGCAGGAAAAATGCACAGTTCCTCAATGGATGCTTCCTGTGACCTGTATGGTGACAGTCATTAAATAAGGGCAGTTCTTGAGTATGCCTTTTGGACTGCTCACATTGCACACAGCTGCAAACCAGCTCAGGATGCAGTGCCTCTGGCTGCTCCCAAAGCACTGGCACCAGTGCTGCATGTAGAAATAACATGAACCAGAAAATTGTGAAGCATAGAATAGACCCATCTGGACTCAAATACTTCCATACTGTGTCTCTGCAGCTCCTTTCCAGAAGAAAGGAAAAGGGGAACAGAACAGAGACATCCCAGTGATTCTGCATTGCATTAGCTTCAGTCTTGTTTGCTTTGGTAACATCTCTGGACCAGCTGCAAGGTGAATCAATAAGGAACTGTGGGTCCTCCATGATCCAGGAGTCTTGTTAAATGGGCGTCCTCATGGACAGAGTGAATGGAGCCAGCCTGGACAGGACTGAAGCACAGTTAATAACCTCTCTGATTTTCTCACCTTACAAATAGCATGAGCCTTGTGGACAGAGGTCCCTGGGAGACTTGAGTGATGAAGGGGCATTTGCCTCCAAGCCCAACATAGATCTTCTTGCTGGGGCAGTGTGGCTGCATCTTGGGGTTCAGAAGCTGGTCTCTGCTTCCACGCTTCCCTGTGATGTGCTAAAGAGCTGAAGGTTGGGCATTGCCCAGAGCAGCACCCCAAGATGTTGGAAACACACCCTGCTCCAGGAGATGGGTGTCAGGGGAAACCTGTCCAATCCACAGCTCTCTTCTCCTGTGATTCCAAGTGTGGATGAACTAAGCGTGAGGAAACCAAGCAGGTTTGTGCCCTTCAGCCCAGGAGCAACTGGCCAGGATGGTTCCCATCTATCCTTGCAGAAAATACCCATGGCAAGGTTTTGGCAGTCCCACTGTGCGCCCATTTGCCCATGGGCCCTGTCCTGATGTTGGCACCTGGAGATTTTCAGAATGTCAACAAGTTCCAGGTTGTATTTTTTTTATCAAAATTCTCCTTGTGGAGAAGGAACCCCTCCTGTGGGTTTTCAGCACAATTTAATTTCTCATGAAAATTTAGCTTTCAACAGAAAAAAAAAAAAAGACTTTTCTGATGAAAAGTGAATGACAGAAAACTCAAATACTTCACCTAAGAACCAAAATGTACTTAGCTGTTGTCTAAATATCCCTAAAAATTGAAAAGTAGATATTTCTCCCTCCACCTCCATTCTTATTTGTGAAAAAATGCAGTGAAACACTGGCACTTTCTCCTCTCCTGACCAGTTCTGAATATCAGGCCAAAGACAAATCCTGCTTCTTTCCTTGGTGTTGGGAGATGTTCCCAGGTGGGGTCAGGTCAGGTGGAAGTGAGGGCTTTAATTCTGACAACTATACAAGCAGAATGAGCAGGAGAGGTGCAATTCCTCCTCCTGTCACAGGAAAGCAGTTTGTCTGACCTTTGTCAGAAGCTAAGCTGAATGCTGATCACTTATAAGTTCCATTTTTATGGTCTCCTTGTGGAAAAATGCAGTCTGATTTGACAAAAATAGTTAGAAACTTGGAAAACAAATTGATCCAGTGGCAAACGCTCCTCCTTCTTCTTCTCACAAATGTTGGGTTTCAGTTTTCTTGGGAATGCTGGCAAGCTGGGAAAAAAAATCCCAATTTAGCCAAAGCCACTGGAGAATGTCTGTGTTGAAGGAAGGGACTTCCAAACACTGCTGACAATCTGGGGTTTTGTGTGCTCACAGCCTCCGGTATTCCTGGGCTGGGATGACTTGGTTTTGGCTCTTTTTGTCCCAAGATGCAGGAGTCGTTGATCTGAGGGTGCCAACGCTTGGAGGTGCAGCCAGAGCTCAGCATTTGGCTTGTGGCAAGAGGGGTCCTGGGAGCTGAGGAGGTTGCCATGAAAACGTTGGAGATAGATAGATACTATTTGCTATGTTTCTTACACAGAGTAAATATTTTTGCGTGCCCATTTGCACACCTAAATCCAAGGACAGTGGTCGCTGTTGCTGTGGGAGACTCCCATGCTCTTGAGCAAGTGCTTTAAGCCTTTTCTATAGAATTTAGCCTCTGCTACTGGTGGGAACCTCACCCAACCCTTACAAAGGGCTCTCCTGACCTTCACCTTCTTACAAGCAATACAAAAATACATCCCTCTCCCTTGCCTGCCTCTGGCTGCTCTGCCAGGGGAAGCTCCTCTCTCTCACTGCCTTCGGTGCTGGGAAAAGATGAAGTTGAAAAAGGGGTATTGTCTGCTGAGATGCTGATGGGAGGAAAGGATTAAGAAGAAAACCAGAGTTTTTTCTCCACTTGCTTAAGCGTCTCTCCCACCCACACTGTTTTGGGGGGCTGGTTCCCATGTGCACAGCCCCCTGAGGGTGTCAGCACCGCCGGGGCACCAGTGCAGCAGACACTGGCCGCAGGCCAGTGGGACAATACAAACCATAATAATAATGGGATCGTTTGCATTGCGCTGCGCCTTCAATGGAGTACATCAAAGCTCTTGACAAACACTTCAGAACTGATCTGGAGATTTTGGTTAAAGGCAAACAAGAGGGGGAAAAAACTCCAAACCCAAAATAAGCCCTCAAAAGCCCCTTTGCATCCTTTCCTCCCCCTTTCTGCCTGCCTCCTCTGGGACTCATGTCTGCGTGGAGATGGTATTTCAGACAGCAGGAGCCTGCAGTGCTCACCCTCCACAGCAGTGAGGAAGGGGGTGAAGGAAGGATGGGACATTGTTTGCTGGAGTGACTGCTTCCTCCTCCACATCTTGGGAAATGGCACTGTCTCCCAGCACGCTCCCACCATAACCAGCTCTCTGCCCCACCACTGGCCGGAGCACCCATACCCTGGGAGCATGAGGGGGTTTAAGGCTTGTCTCCAGCCCCTTCCCCTCTCACTCCCAGGTGCATTCGTTCAATGCTGGACTCCACAGAGGTCAGACCTGTGTTCAAACCACCCTGTGCTCTATAGTGTGTTTAGTTATTAGCCTTTTCTTTGGATTTGTTTGTGTCCCACTGCAATTGGTCCTCCACCACATTCCCTTTGATAGGACGCCAGCCCTGCCCTCCTCTTTCCATTTGCAAGAATCACCTGCCTTTGCTCACAGTGTGCTCTGCACATCCTGGGGTTTGCCCTGATTCATCACCAATGTTCTCCTGGTTGCATCCCAGTTGGGATGCCCTGTGGTCAGAGATGCCTGGTGCCTTCTCCAAAGCCCTGCGATTTGCGATTTCCAGGCTGGGAGATGCCTTGACCTGCTCCTCTCCACCTGCAAGGAGGTCTGTAAGCAGGATGGGTATCAGCATGTCCTGCTAGGAGATGAGCAAGGTGGATGGGGGTGGGTAAATCCTGTTATCCTCGCTCATGTACTGATCTGTTTGTGTAAACCTCTTCACTGCATGTATGACCAACGCATTCCTTAGAGTCCATATGTTGTAGATGTGCACGAACAGCTTAGGCAACAAAAATCCCCCTGTCCCAGTGTCCCTTAGATATGAGCTGAGGACCAAGACCCTTCAAGGTAATGTTTCCAGAAAAGTCAAATATAACAAAGATGTGACTCTGGAAGAACTTTGCTGGAATTAGTAATCACAGAGTACAGCAAGTGACTTCAGATCACGCAAATACAAGCAATTAACAAAAACTATCTATATAATTTTTAACCTAATGGTAAAAGAAATGGCTTTTAATACTGAAATTCCTGCCACCCTCCCTTATTTCCATTTCCACAAGCTGGGTTCTGGCAAGGAGCAACTGGAATCCTCCAGGAAAGGGCTGTCCATGTTTCTCCCATGAGGAGAAACAGCTCTTGCTACCTGCAGTGATGGTCTTGGCTGACCTTCAGCCTTCTCCTCCCTGTCTCTGCCGCTCTCCCACAAAAGGTTCTCCAGTCCCACCATGACTTGCCAGGGCTCCAGGAACACAGCAGGATATTTGTCCTGCTGTGCAGAAACATCTCTAAAGGATTTTCTCCTCTGCCAATGAGCAGGAGGGCTGATGGTTCCTCCGTGCTGAGGAGCTGTCAGCTGGGGATCCCCTCGATGCGCTCCCCAAACCCAGCAGGGCTCCAAGGGCAAAACTGGTGGTCTAAAGACATCCACACCTAGTAGGTATGTGGTGCCTGTAGGTAGGAAATTATTTTTAGGAAAAAAAAGAAAGCTCAGTGTGCTTTGTATACCCCTTCTGGAAGGGTGCAGTGTGTTTGTAAAGCTAATCTTTAACATGTATTTGGTTGTGCACTGGTTAAGTCCAGAGGAATACAGCCATATCAGCTTTGCTGTATAAAAGTAATTTATGAATTTATCCACTTCTTAACTTTCCATGTGCTGTCACATTTTTATTTTATATACAAATAAAAATATATTGGTGAGGAATGAAGTGCAATAGCTCCAGAATGGATGAAAACAATTTCACCAGCAGAGAATGAAGTGCAGGGGCTCAGCTGCATGTGGGAATCCTTGGTCTCCTGTTAGTCAGCGGGGGAATGAATCCTTCACTCTAACTAAATAAATAAAGAGACCAACTGCCTTGGAAAGAATAACACGTTGTATGTCAAAATATATTTGAATGGGCCCATGCCAGCATCAAGCTATAAAACATAGTGCATGGGGCTTAACCGCTCCTATGTTCAGAAGCCTTCTCATTTCTCTGTTCCTCAGAAAGGTTCCTTAAATAGGTAAGTGTGAAAATGAACTTTAAAAAGGTGAGTTTGTGGTTCTACTCCTTAGAAGAGAAGAGCAAGAGCTCAGAAAAGGCTGTTGGGGAGCGATGGAGCCCGTGAAGGCAATGCCACATGGAGATGAGGTGGTGAAGCACAGACTGGAACAGGGCAGGAGGACAATCGGCACCTGCAGGGCTCAAGCCCCACAGGCAGCAGTGGGGCTGTAGCCCCTATAAACGGATAAAAGCACATTCCTGGGTTTCTAGTGCAGGTATTGAGGAGCAAACAGGTCAGCGTGGGATGCCAAAGCCCATCATGGGGCCAGGAGGAATGCTCCAGCTGCTGGTGGGGCTTAGACCACATCGCCCCAAAGCCCTGACGGTATCGCTGCTGCAAAGATGCAGTTTAATTCTAGTGATGTAGGACAGCATGGAAAATAAACCCTTGCTCAGGCTGGTGTGTTAATGCTGGGCTGGGGTGGAGAGCCCTGGAAGGAGTGTGCAGAGTACTCACAATTTACTTGTTTTCTCCATAGGTTAAAGGAATAATTTTGCTCTGGGACGTCCATGCTGGCAGCGCAAAGGGAGGAGACAGTCATCTTGCAACTGCCTCAATCATAAACCAGATGGAGCCAGGCAGAAAACAAGAAAAGAGCGTACAGATCACAATCCAAATGGTTATTAAAGGGGTTCAAAGCTCCTACAATTGATAAGGCAGGAGGGCCTGCTGATGGAGATCCTGGCTGCTAAATGAAAGGGGGATAGAAATTGGATAATCTGCACCAGATGCTTGTATTTTTTTACAAGCTCATTCACTTCAGATGAAATCCTGGCAGGCTGGAAGGTGGCCAGCTCCTGCTACTAAAGGGAGCATCTGGAGGCAGTCCCAGCAGGACGCAGACGGAGGACCTTCCCTGTTTTCTTATCACTGTTGTGAAACAAACTGTCACTAAGAGGGAAGCAAGGCAAGCTTCTTCTGATGCTTGGGGAAACAAAACGCCCGAGACGTGAGTGGTGATTCCTGCAGTAAATTATCACCTTGGAAAGGCTTTCTGATTCTGGCTGTCTCCAGGTCTGTCTCCAGAACAACACACTGCGGTTGAGATGGACTTTGTACCTGTTTACAAAGTCTTCAAAATAAAATAAAAAAGACCCCAACTTGTCTGTTCTTTTGGTTGGAGAGAAAGCTGCAGTTTTTCCTGCTGTGTTGTAATCCATTTCTGCTAGAAATCTGACAGATGCAACACTTGTTTTTGCATTTTAATGTCAAACAAGTGTCTGCTGCTGATTAATGCACATTTGAACAGATCCGGACTGCCCACCTCTGGGGGATGGAGGCTGCATCCTGCAAACTCCCTCTGAAGAGTTGTGGGTTTTTTTCCATGTAATTATAATCCAGAACTATAAAAAACCCCAAATCACAAAACACAAACTCTAGACCTGAAAATAATCACTTGCAAATTACTGCAGAAACACAGCCTGGGGTTGGGCACCCCCAAAATGTGCCAGACAACAAATGAGGCTGCTCAGCATCCTCACAACCGGCCCTTGTGGCTCTGATGGCTTCACTGCAGCAGGTTGCCCAGAGGTTGTGCAGGCTCCATCTTTGGAGGTTTTCAAGACCAAACTGGAAAAAGCCCTGACCAAACTGCTCTGATCTGGTGGCTCACCCTGGTTTGAGCAGGAGAGAGGAACTGGGAACCTCCTGAGGTCCTTTCCAGCCTAAATTATCCTATGATCCTATGGTTATCCTTCCTTCTAAGGCCATTGCCTTGGTCTTCTCCAGGCCTGCAGAGATCCACTCCTTCTCCAGGTGCTCTTGAAACAGGAATCAGGAGCTCTGAGATGGCTCAGACCTGCCTGAAAAGCTCTGGGCTGAATGGTGTCAGGTTCAGATAATGTGACAATCCTGAACTTATGTAACTCTTCACTACTTTTCCCCGTTTCACCCTGATTCCCACATCTTGGCCGCTCTTGTCGGCTGCCTGAGTAGTCTGGCTTTTTGTAAAGACAGAGGAAAGGCATTAAACATTTTACTTTGTGTCCTCTCTTGGGAGCTTCTCCTGCCCGCTGAGTAGCAGAGCAATTTTTCCCTTGTCTTCCTCTTCGGTGCATACAGAAGGGCTTCTCAGCAATTCTCATGTCCCCTGCTGATTGTTTCGCTCTTTCTGCCCTGCCCTTTCTTTTTACATCTGTAAATGTTCCTGTTATCGTTTCACTTTTTTTCTTCCCAAGTTGACCCAGTTTCCATTCTCTCTGCTTGTCACTGGGCAGCTTCTCTGCATTGGGATGGTTTGACCTAGTACACTTAATACAATTTACTTGTGGTACCGCCACAAGTATTCTGGGATGCTTTTCTCCTTACATTATTTTTTTTTCCACAAAAACTTACATATCAAGTTAACTTTAAGACCACTGTTCTATTTCATGGTCCTTCCTCCGCCTCATCCTCAGAGCGTTTATCATGTCATAACCATTTCTGAGCTCCCTCTAACAAATTCCCTTTGTTTGCAGCTGTTTGATATGGAGTGTAATACCTGCCACCTAGGATTGTCTTCAATTTCATAGATTCATAGATTCA